>WOGP01006390.1:0-12413 GCA_015342065.1 Leptinotarsa undecemlineata | reverse complement strand
GATGTATACCAGTGAGGATAACAGTGTTCCATGTAAGTGCAATTTGTTACCATTCATTTAAAGTAGAACTCATGTGAATGATATCTGATTTTTATTCCACAGCGAATGTTTGAAATACAAACTGAGTGGAGAAAAGTATCTTCTGTATAATTCAGTGTTCTTATAGAAGTTTTCGAAAGTTTATATCGAAATAGCTGTTTCAGGAGGACTTTTTTCAGTTTGTGTCTGAAAGTTACTTTTCTGTATGATCTATACGTCCATGTATAGAGTTACTTATTTTCGAATTGATTACTTCCTTTCTTTCTTTGGAAGATTACCCTATTTTTTTTTGTATCAAGATGGAGTAGTAGAAAGCCAAAAACTTTTTTTCCCAAAAAATATTTTATATTTGTAATAATTTTTTCCTTCAATTGTTCACCTACATTAGTGTAGAAATGGCAGAAGGTGTTGGCTATATCTTTTATATCACTTGTGATGTGTCCTTCTCTACTTTTGATCTGTACAATTTGATTTTTTTCTCATCAGCGGTAATTTCATTTATACATTTTCAAAGATTTTCAATTTGCATTCTATTTTTGTTTATTTCATCTTGATTTTAGTTTTTTTTTTAATTTTTCAGGAGTTCGTTTAGTTTATTCCTGAAACTTTTATATTTTGTGATGTTTTCTTCTGTAGGATTTTGTTTCATATTCTTATACAATTTATTTTTTTCAACTATCGATTCCACTAATCCTTTGGTGATCCAAATCTATTGTTTTTTGTCTTTTTTTTTTCATTCTGAATTTTATGGTGGCTTTTGATATTGATAACATCATGTTCACAGAATTTTTAGCAACCTGTTTGGCATCAATATTTGGAGTGGATATATTTTCCAACATTCTGTAGAAAGAAATAATATCAATTTTTTTATTCAGCATCATTTTGTGTTTCTCATAATCTTTATGTTAAAATTTTTTTCTTGTAAATTGATATGAGTGGCTACGGAAATATGATCAGTGAATCCTGTTTGTACGACAGCTGCCAATATTTTATTATCAGATAGGTTTGATTTAATAAATTTATGGTCTATACATGCTTTGGATTCACTACATATCCTCGTATATTTATTTATGGTTGACATGAAACCCTTGCTTCCTAAAATATGCAAGTAATCATGTACCAAATCTTCCGTATTCAAAATATTTATATTACTGTCTCCCGTGAAAACGTGAAGGTTTACGTTCTTTGGACAATTTTGAAAATATTCACTCAAATTGTTATTGAAAATTGTTATGTGTGTTGCTGGTTATCCATAAATCGCTGTGATTATTTTTTCATTTTGTAATTCAATTTCAAACTATAGTACCTTAATTCAAATATTTCATGAGAGTATCAGTATAAGTCACCTAGTATGAAAGCTATTGTACCATCATTTTGATTCACTGTACCCTCATGGTAAACAACATCATAAGCCTCAATTCTGTACACATACACATCACCATCTGCCACGTTTCTGAAAGTATGATTATATCAAATCTGTAGTTGATATCACTGAGTATTACGTTCAACTCATCAAAGTTTTTACAGACGCCTCTTATATTTGAATGAAAAATTTTGAAATTGAACTTTTCTCATAGTTTCTGTGTAAGTGTGATATAACATCTTTTTTTCATCGAGATGGAGTAATAGAAAGCCAAAAACTTTCTTTCAGAAAAATGAATCACCACAAAAAATATAAATCCTTCAATTCCAATCAGACATATTCTCAACTGAACATGTTTCTATAGTTTTAATGGAATAATCTGTAATATAACTATCCATTTTATTCATTAGTTGATGAGAATACAAAAAAAAAAAGAAAAGTTATTGAAACAATTCCAAAAAGCGTATAAAAAAGCTCAATGGAATTGAAAGAAGTAGGAGTAATTAGGAAGTATTCTTTTATTTATGTAATTTCTGTTGATTTCTGGTGTATATTTTGTTGAAAAAATCTGTATTTTCTTTTTTTTTTATTCTTATACTCTTATTGACAGCTTTTGTGTATGTTGAGTTACTTAAGTCGTCTACCTCCAAATTTTCTTCTGCAATATCTATCTGTTGGTTTTAGTGCACTAATGTTTGATGACTGAATTCCTCCCCAATTATAAACAAATTATTACCGACAATTTCAGATTTCAAGTTACTTTCTCCAGCTATTTTCAGGTATTCAATAAATACTCTAGTAATTTCCAGATGTTCAACCAATAGCCTTCTTCTTTCGTAATCACTTAGGGTATAGTCTTGAGGAATTAAAATTCCATATCTATCAGTTCCTTTACGTAATGTTTGATGTTTTGTAATATACACAATTTCAGTTGATAGTTGACAACTTCAATTGATATCGGTCGATTTTTTTTGTCACTTTTTTCCCCAATTCTTTGAATGTCCCTAAAATTACTTTTATTACAAACTATCCGCAGGGTCTGATTCACTATCTTACTATTTTCAAGACTCCTGTCAAATCATCGTTGTCTTTTTCTACTCCGTATATAACAAGGTTTTAATTCTTGAGTTTTCTTTCTGTATATTGCAGTCGTTTTTCCAGTGAGATACCTTCACCTCCAGTTGTTTATTTTCTTGTTTTAGTATTTTGATCTCACTGTTGAAGTATTTCTTCAGATCCGATATTTCTTGTTATATTTCAATAATTCGACAATATTCTCCAGTGTGAATACATGAATGATATTGAACTATTGTTACAGTGCTTATTTGCAATTTTCTATTAATGATAGTATCCGGATTTATCGATAGTTTTACATATTCGCTTTTCTTCTGCACACACTGATATGGAGCTAGTTTATTTGGAGTCTTTTGAAACCACTCAAAATTAATTGATTTCAGGAGCACAACAATACGCACATCTGACCACAACTGCTGCTGTCGATAAATAAAAATGGAGCAACATAGAAGGAGCAACTCCCGACTTGCCCCTTCTATGTTGCTGCCAATATAGAAACCTTCTTATGGCTATTACGTATTATAGTTATTACGTAAACATGTATTTTTCCGGTAGCCAGTTGTTGAAACTGTCCAGGAAATTTTTCATGTCGTTATGCAAATAACATATTTATATAAATCCATCTCCAATATTCGCCGAGGTATTCTCATACCTTCATTACCTGTTACCTTCCAAACTCCATGATAGCACATCGTTTCCTATGTTGTGTCCATGCATTTACAAACTCTCAGCTTTTATAAAATAACAAAGGTCTGATTCTGTAGTGAAGGAAGGCGAAATCAAAGATTATTTGTCGAAGTGCTCGTCGAAATAGTTAACAGAGTCTAGGTCATTCCTAATAATTCTTCGGAACAGGTAATTCTAGTTATTCTAGTAAATCAGATACTCCACTAGAAATATAATTCCTTGAATATGTGTACCGTTCCATTTGGTATTGAAATGCTGTCATTATGATTCTACAAACTTCATTAGAAAATTATCTTTGATGAAGGAAAGAGAATTAAAACTTTTTATATTTTTGATCACTTTTATTTGCAACTAACGTTACTACAGTTTCGTCCTATAAGGATATTTTCAAAATAATACATTAAAATATTAAAGTCTCAATTCTCTTTTCTTCATTATGATTTCCTTCCACATAGTAACGGCTTCATCCATCAATTTATTAACATTAACTTTCTTAATAGAATTCTGTGATGGAAATTATCTTCACATGATATTCATTTCTGTACAAAGCAATCTTGTGAATGTTCACCAATATATGTGAAAAATGCTAAATTATATTTTAAGTGCATTTATTTGAGAGGAACCTTAAAGTAGTTATGAAATTGGAACACATTTACCGGCTCGTTACTTATTTTGAAGTATTCAGGGTAATTCCTCTATCAGAACCATATACTGGTTTAGAATATCCATGTCAGTTCAACTTCGTTCATGTGAAATACTAAGAGGAAGGAAAAACTATGAGGTATGTAAATTTTCCAAATAGGCTTACCTGGAATATTTCAATGCGCGAGAGACCGTAACCATGGAAAACACTTTTTCCTCATCAGAACAAAAATTATGTTTTTCCACTCGCATTTTGCTGCGAAATTAGTATCATCAGACTAAGACTAATTCTAACGGTAATGTTGTTGTTTTCATATGCATCTATACCGGGTGATTCTCTACAGTGGGTCACCCCTATAACTTTTTCATTATTGAAGATAGAAAAACGAAATTTTGGGGTTGTGTATTATAGTTTTATTTACATTTTTGATATATTTACTTATTTCCATCGAGAATGACATTCTAAATCCAACAGTACTTCACTTGTCGAAATTTGACAAATCAAAATCATTATTATTCCAATTTTTATTATTTGATCTAGAATGCCATGGATCATGTGAATCGCTTCATTCTATATCAACAAACATGGGATAACTATATCTTTGAGGCTTATTACCTCACAGTCGTTTAAAGAATTATTTCACCGTCGCAAATATGAATTCTTTCAGTTACCTTGATTTTTTCAGGTGAAAAGGGGCTGCCTTTATGTGAAAGATCATTTTCGTATGAATAATTTTCTCTATTTTTCTGAATAATTGCAAGAATGTCACAAATTAGTCCATTGAGGATATATATTTTGGCCTCCTCCTTGATCACGGCAAAGCTCAACTTTTTCTATTGTTGCGCACATTACATTGATTAGCTGTTCCTCAGTAATGTTCTGGAATGCCACCTTAACTTTATGCTCTAGTTCTTTACGAGTAGCTGATGTGGTACTGTGAACCTGATTTTTAATTGTTCCACAGAGAATGAATCTAGCGGAGTAAGACCTGGTGATCTAGAACATGAAACAAGAAATAATACATTTATGTCAAATTATGACAAATCAATAAGGTACCTCGCAGGCCACTGAATAGGTCCATAAGTGCCAATCCACTTTTCTGGGAAGCTATCATTCAGATGTTCTCTTACGACTTGAGAATTGTGAGGTACGCTCCATCTTGTTGAAAATAGATATCAACTTGATTAGCCAGTGGTAAATGTTCAATGAAATCATTAATTTGATTTCTAAGGAACTGTAGATATCTTTCCGCAGTCACTTGTCTGTCGAAAACTATTAACCCCAAAAGTTTTCCTCCGATTATACACATGCATCAATTGAAACCAAATCGATCTTGAAAGTTTCCTTTTTGCATCAGATGTAAATTTTTTTGAGACCAGTATCTTTTATTATTCCTATTGAACATACCCAAATTGATGAATCGAGTTTCATCTGAATAAATAATTTTAAAATGGGAAACGTACATCTCTGTAATGTAGTTAGTTGCTATTACTCAATCTTTGGTTGTGATCGTTATCGTAGAGATGTTGGTGTAGTTGGTACTTGAATGATCGATAATTATATTTGTGAAGAATTCTCCAAACGGATGAATAACTTATATCACACCACCCCGTAACTTCAAATACTAAATGGGTCCTATAAGCCGATCGCCGTTCGCTCGCAGCTCGTCCAAGTGGAGAATTCGTTCCTTGAAAAGAAAAGAAAAAAAAACGAACAGCTGAATTGGGTTTTGATAAACAAGTTCTCGTCTGGTCGTGTGTATGTGTTGGTATTTCGGTATTGTACCTTTTTCTCTATTGTGCAATAAGATTTGAAGTAATTTACTTGACATACAAGAATAGGGAAGGACACTAAAGTGTGAACTCGAGTATGAACGTTATGTAGGAGTAGAATGTGACTTATTATAGTTAGTTGGGTGCTTTAAAGTTAAGAAGGAATTGGTTTTCATCGTTGTCTCTGCTACTGGTGGTGCTAGAGTCTAATATCTGTGGGGAGAAGCATTTCAAAGCGATATTAGCTAGAATGTTTCGCCAATAATATTCACTACAGAGCGGATAAAATACTGGAAAAGCAATTGTGCCTTTTCCTTTGTTACTTATGTTGGATACGAGAGGTTTTGTGGACGTAAGGACCCTCAAGAGGTAACTTAATACGTATTCAAGAGCAACTGGTGAGTGACTCTATTTATTTCGTGCACATTATAGTGTTTTAGTGAGGAGAACTATTTCTTATGGAACTTGTTGTGGAAGTTAATGAAGTACACAGTTGCTTCTACATGCAATATTGCTGTCTTGGTCAAGTGAAATCGGTAGCTCTCAACTCAATTTCCCGTCTGAATTCTCCGGAGAAAGTATAGAACTTGTAGTAATTAGGAATGCTGATTCAATCAAATTGCAAGTTCTGAAATGGCCTTCCAGGTTTATTGAATTATTGGTCAATACTATTTCATTTAAGCCCTCTGGTTCGGTAATTTAAGCTAGGACAATAGAAATACAATAGAAAAAAATAAAGATATAAGATTACCCTTGTAAAACGAGAAATAGAAATTTTAAAGAAAATTTCAATGAGGTTCTTCTTTAAAAAAATAGTTTGTTTTGTTACTAAGGTAACGTTTAAGCGACAACGTGACGTCACTGCGGCGCGTTAGCTAAATTTGCTTTGCCTTTTTTTGTTGTGAGTAAATACATATTAGATGTTTAAGAGTTTTCTTTTTTTTATGTGACTTGATTATTTAGTAATTTGTACCGATATGCATAACCTGTCTATTCTTGTAATATAATTGTTATTCAACTTTATATCGTTCCGATTTGTCTGTTCATACCAGTCATGCTGGGCAGTCTACTAGTAAAGACTGGCTCAATGATAACTAGTGGCGTCCATTCAAATCATCTCAGAAAAATCAAATGAAATTCATATCGTGGACCCACTCCAACCGACACTTGAGCTTGGGTACGAGTTCACGCAACTCAGATATTAGACAGATGAATAAGGGTACCCAATATTATTTGAGTAGTGCGTAACAACATGTTTACTTCTTTTTCTTCACCGACGATGAAGTTATTGACATTTTTGTTGTGGTTCATTTCGCATTTTTCTTACCAGTTTTGAAAAATAATGCCGAGTGGTATGGCGACGATGAGAGTTTTCCAGTCTGAATAGGCTCATCCTGGCCTTTCCCATTATCACAAAGTATAAAGGAGGTAGATTCAGGAGTGTCTATATTGCAGCTGTTGGGGTAGCTCTCATTGCTCCCGTCATTCCCAAACATGCAAGTCTTTGCAACTTGCCTAGTTTGTTGTTGGTGGTCGCCTGCTTCATCTTTGGTCATTAGACCAGAGATGCGTATGTTATCATGAGTGTAACCACCATCGTGTGAAGTGAATATACTATGTCTGGTTTAAGCCCTCATGTTTTTCCATAGGTGCATCTGGCGAGCATCAGTGCTGTCTCCGCTTTCCTCTTTATCCTGTCCAAGTGTTGGTTCCAGGTCAGTTTGGAACCTAGGATTATTCCCTGATATTCAACCTCTCTCGGCACTTGAATTTCTTCACCTCAAAGTTTTAGAGGTCCGAGATCCTCCGTTTCAGTCCTCTTGGTGAATGCTACTATGGTCGATTCGGATGGGTTTATGTTAAGCCCTTTTTCTTCGGTCCATCTTATTATAATGTTCGGGGCCTGCTGCATGCATCTCTAAAGTATATTATTGTATTTACACTGGACTAATATGACTAAGTCGTCTCCATAGCCCAGTGCTTTATACCCATGAGCGTTTTCAAGGCAAATGACATAAGACTAATTGGTCTCAAGGCCTTCGCCGAGTCCTATCCGATTTTTCCAGGTTTCGAAAAAAAAGTGGTCCTGATCAGTCAATACACAATTTTTTTAAGTATTTTCGGTCCCGTTTGAAGTATTACTGGTTATATGCCATCGTGTACCGGCGACTAATAGGGTTAAAATGAGTTTACAGCCCATTTAATTACCTCCATATCTATCACCTCATTTGTTATCTGCCAGTCCTCCCTGGATGCCCCTTTCGGGGTCTCCAGTTCTGAATTCACCCAGGACTCCGCTGTTAGATTTGTAATTCCTGACCCGGGAAAGTTTACCCGGAAAAGCTCTCTGATACTCTCTTCTCCGGTTTTTGTATACTCCCCCGTATTTTTTTCAGATTATTTATTGAGCCCTGAGGTTCCCTCGAGAGTATTACGTAGAGCCTGGCACATGCTTGGACTTGTTTGAAATCCTCATATTACTATCTCCACGTATCTCTCTTGGATTTTCTCAGGATTTTGTTAACCTCAGTTAGGGTATTGGTATTAGTTCCATGAACCTGATTTCTATGCACATTTGAAGGCTTATCTAGTTTTTTCTCTCATCCTCGCCAGATCTTCATTCCACCAGGGCACATTCCTGTTTGATCTCTGGTTTACTATGGAATGATGTTCGTTGTACGTAGAGGTGAAAGCTCTCTGTAATCGATCTGCTGCTAGGTCTATGGAATATCTGATGTCAAAATCCATGTGATCTAAACAGGTTTCCATATCCACCGTATAGGCACCCCAGTTTGTTTTCCGGGGATTTTGATATGTTAGGATCGAGGTCTCAATCCCTTCGATTTCAATGTTTATGTGTCGATGGACTGAACAACTTCCTCATCGGACACATTCCATTTCCGAACATAGTTACTTACAAATGTAGTTCCTATCGTTACGTATATCACTTCACTACGTCTCGTATTTACGAAAGTAGGTTTATTGTCTATGGTTGAAATGTCCAAGTTATTTGCCATAGTGAACTACTTACTACAGTTTAGTAGTACAGTACAGTTACTGTAGTAGGTGCTCACCTCTTTCGTTAGTGTTGGTGCTTGCCCAGGTTACGTGGTGTGCATTGGCATCACAGCCAATTATAAGTTGTAGTCCCACTGTTTGGCAGTCCCTAACCAACTTCACCACTTCCCTTCCCTGGTTGGTGGTGGTTCCGGACTGTCGTAAGTGAGGTATGCTGATCCAATGATGATTTCCTCAGGTCCACCTCCGCCAGCCGTCTTTATTTTGACTGTCTCTGGAACACAAATTTCTCAACGGCAGTATATTTATTTCTTTACGGATAATTATGCATGTTTTTGGGGTCTCTGAGTTTCTATTATGAATTAACTTTCCTCTATTGCCCCTTTGGTAAGGACAGCCGAGCTCCCTTACTGTGTTGCAGGTTTGTTTTTATTACTCTCAACATTGCTGTTAATACCCTTCAGTACCTTGAAAGTGAACATGCCCAGGCTTTAAACCCGTTCCCCTAGAAGGCCCTGAAGGAACTTTCATTCGTGGAGTAGGTCAGGATTTGTCCTTCCTCATCCACTTTTCTGCTCAGGAGGATCCAGTGTTCCACTTCCAGTGCAGGATTATACTTACTGAGGCATGTCCTAACTGTAGTCTCCTCGTCTTTGTTGCCCGAAATGAAGGCTAGGACTCTGGTATCTTCGGGAGTTAGTTGGCCTCGACCACTCCTGCTCCGATTGAAGTATTTTTGAATTGGAGGTTTTCGAGGCCACCAGAGGGAGTATTGTCCCTCCTGGATCAGGTCTGCTCAACTATGACTCAGGGTGACCTCAAGGTATCGCATGTCGGTGACCGCCATCCTCAGGCCCCTAGCAGCCTCGCTATAAGTCCCAGTTTCTTTGGAAGCCCTGGGTTTTTTCAGTACCTTCTGTGGGGGAGTTTTTGCATCCTCTCTAGGTCTCTTCTACAGAAGTTATTTTGTTTTTTAATTTTTCTGCGGTTTTTTGTATTACATGATTTTTCAATCCATGTTTCCGCAGCTATTTTCCTTCCTTTCATCAGTTTGCGCTTTTGCATCTCTGATGACTTTTTCTTCTGCAGTTCGACTTTCGTCAATCCTGCAGTTATGCTTTCGGTGGGGCTGATGTTTCCCGCCGTTTGACTATGACTTTCCTGGTCAGTTTGCACCTCCAGGATAGTCTGATTTTGTGAGTCGCTCGAAGAGTCCTCCTCGAATATTTTGGAATTTCTCATATCCATCCAGGTCCCACTATCATGGTGCCTCCTGTATGGATGTAAGGCTGGATACTTTGAGAGGTCGCTTGGTATCCCAAAGGCTCCGTTAGTGATACCTAATGAGGCTCAGATACCATTCGTCCTTTGGCACGGGTCTCATAATACCTTGGATTAGGCGTGGGTGCTTCTTGGTCTGACTGTTCTGTTACAGCCTCTTCGTTATGGAAGACCCTACCAGCAGCTGAGCTGGCGCCGACATAGCCCATAACTTCAGCATAGTATGCAACCCCTCCTACCACGAAAAGGTGGATACCTCTATGGAGGGTGCATGATGGTTAGGTAACATTAGGTCCAAAGTGAGTGGGTCTATTCGACCCTCCACCGCAACCCGCAAGGGTTTCATTATGGCTAACACTTATTCAGCTACACCTGACGATGCCTTAGATATAGCCGTGCAGGGCTTTTTCGCCTCTGGTTTTGCTAACCTGCTCATGAAGGGTTTGTTCTCCTACCTGAGACAGATTCTGCGTACGCCACTCAAGAATTTGATGCAAGGTGGTTTCACCCTGCTATTGAGGAGACGACTCAGTCGTTTCCTGTCTGCACCACCAAACTTTCTTTTCAAGGTTCGCTTGTTGGATCAGGAGTTGGGGAGTTGAGAAGCTCTCGCTACCGAACTGAATTTACAGGAAGGTCAGTTGAAGTCGTCGATATCCATCTCCTCTGTAGACTCGCTCCTGAAATAAATTCACAGAAAGGTCAGTTGGAGTCATCAACTCAATATCCATCTCCCTTGTAGATTCGCTCCTGAACTAAGTTTACAAGGAAGTCCGTTGGAGTCATATATCTGACATCCATCTCCTTTGTAGACTCGCTCCTGAACTGAACTCACAGGGAGGTCAGTTGTAGTCGTAAACTCGACATCCATCTCTTCTGTAGACTCGCTTCTGAACTAAATTTACAGGGAGATCCGTTGGAGTCGTCAATTCGACATCCATCTCCTCTATAGACTCGTTCCTGAATTAAATTAACAGGGAGGTCAGTTGGAATCATAAACTCGACATTCATCTCCTCTGTAGACTCGCTCCTTATCTAAGATCACAGGGAGGTCACCTCCTCTATAGCCTCAGTGTCAGAAAGAAGAAAATAACAGAACCACAAGTGATTCTGTCATTCCCGTATCCAGCGGGGTTACGTGGAAGCAGGCATCCGATGGCCGGTTTGCTCAACCTCCACATCTCAAGCCAATGCACTCACCCAAAACAGCATGTACAGTGGTTCAGGCAGTGAAAAATTAACAAGGACAGCCAACCCGCCAATGCATGATGGTGTCCCTACGGTCAAAATACTCCGCAGGTAAAATAGCTCCCCAATCAGATCTCCTGGTGGGGGCTGATTCGAAGGCATCATCTTGCAGAATTTATTCCAACATCATTTCTAACCGTCAGCAGGGTCTTCCTAACATCAGTCCATAGGGAAATAGCAACTGCAGTTGCTAACAGGCCCACTAGCAACTTCAAAATTGATTTGTCCATCATCAGACTTGACTCTAATATAAACTCAGTGCATCAACATCTGTAATCGAATAGTCCTCATATTCTTGCACTCAAGAAACTGAAGTCAGTGCTTTTACAAACCCAGTAAATTTTCTATATCTCTGCTATGATTTCCACTCCCTATTCAGACGTAACTTTGGAATATCTCTTTTTATTAAAAGTGATATCTCCTGATAATTCTATATACGCGACTTCTTCCCCGCGACTGACGTGTTAACTGTAATATTTAAAAATCCTTTCTTTATTGCATATTTGGAACATAAAGCGAACCTAAATACAAAATTACAGATTCCAAAAATTCACCGATACGGAGAAACAATGATGAAAATGTAACCTCATTTTATGACTGCGTCATCCACTCCTCGGCTGCCGCCTCCATTGGAATATATAAAAGTCCTTTCTTATTGCCCATCTACAATATACAACAAACTTACAACTCTAATTTCAGCCTCCTAAAATATATCGGTACGGAGAAACATTGATGTAAATGTAATTTTCATATGTAAAAGCTCTCCTTTTACCTCTACGGGGAGCGCCCCAGTTAGAATATTTTTAAATTCATTCTTAGTGCACATCTGAGACCTAAGAATAATATAATAAAAATAATAATAATGTTTATTCAACAACAAGAAAATAACAAAAGCAATTGAGCATTACATTAATGCCGTGAAATAAACATAGGTACTCACAGAAGCAAGTAATTGCTTGTACGTGAGAGAAAATCTACTTCACAATTACAATGTAGGGGTGCTGCGATACTGTTTCTTTTTTCATAATAGACAAATTAATCATTAAATGTCAGCCATGCTAAATTTCTCATATTCGGGAAGTTAGTCATAATATGTGTATTATATTCACTATCGTTATTCATGTCAGAATTGGAAAATGGTAGTTTTTTATTATTAATTACATTTTATTGTTCACTAGGTCACTATTTGTATTAATAATCTATTTTGTCAAATTATGTTTAAATGAATTTTCATTACTTATCAGTTTCAATTGTGTGATCTTTACCATTTCGTTTTTACCACGAGTGG
>WOGP01006389.1:0-12414 GCA_015342065.1 Leptinotarsa undecemlineata | reverse complement strand
TCCTCCTGAAATGATCACTTGGTGATCGAAACACGTGTCAAGGTGTTAAAATAACGATTTGGTGGGTTGACATCGGTATAGCCTTCCGTATCAATCTTGTAGTGTATTGAACATTCATTATGTGATGAGTAATAATTCATTATTGTTTGCGTATAAGTAAGAGGTTATGCTGAGAAGATCGGATCTCAACGATAATTCTCTTAATGTTTGAGTGTGAAAAAATATATACGTGTTTGGTATTTACGTTTTTCATTGAAAATTCAGTTCAGTGGACAATATAAATCTCATTCGTCAAAAACTCTACAAAAGATGCAAGGAGGTGAGATCAGGACACCCAGCACTGGACAATGCCACCAGGAGCAGAAAATACGTATATTGTGCAGTAATGTCATTATAATTTACTCATAAAATGTGCCTGAATACGAGGTCGAATGTACAAAAAAAATTATTTGGAATGACAATTATCAATTATTCGGTAATTTTCACCATGTAGATGCCTTGCCAATGAGACCTGAGCTGATTATTAACGACGGATTTGGGTTTTTGTTCTCAAAGGGGACACAACAGTATAAACTTTTTCATGGTCTATAAAGACTTTCATGCTGAATTGTCCCCGTAACTATGCCAAAAATAGCCAACAAAATTAGGAAAATGGCCCAGATTGGGAAGAAAAAAACGGTGACCGCTTTCTTTAAACATTTATTTATGTCCGGCTAGCCACATGACCTTGAATGACATTTAGGTTTTTTATACTCCGATATGCGAGTTTTTATTGTATTGCAAAATTCGTGAATATATTACATTTTCCAACACCAATTGAAAGGATTACAAAACAAATGTTATTCTCAATTATAATATAACGGTACAGTATCTAATGTATTCTATCATTTTACAATAACTATATAGGTACAAAAAAAACTACTAGTTGAATTATTTGACTCAACATCAATAGAAATATCAGGAATAACAGATGAACTACATGGTTGATCGATCAGTAATGATGAGTTGTTCTCGGTGAAAACTTCTAAGTTAGACAAATTACTTTGCATTTTAGTTTTTCTGATTTGATTCGTATGACGTTTCCAAATTTTACTAAGTTCAGGAATTTCAATAATGTATGTACATTTTCCTAAAATTTATTGTACCACCGCAGGTAACCAAGTAAATTTATTCACTTCGCGATAATCTTTCACAATAATCTTCTGTTTTATTTCAAACATGCAATGAACCAAATGAAAGAGTTCTTAAACAGTCAAATTAGGTGTACTGAATTGAATTTCAAAACATGTGAACAATACTCCAAAGAAAATCGGATCTGAGCTGTAAAAAGCACCAAAAGTTACTGAGGTGTAGACAGTTTTCTGGATTGGAACAGTGTTTCAAGCATTTGTAAGGCAGCCTTAGTAAATTCAGCGACATTATTGTGCCAAGACATATTTTATCCTCCAACAAACTTATCGAAGCAGAAAGCGAAATTGTCTGACTTGACATTAATATATCCGGTTTGGAAACAATTATCTTTTTGGGGAAAACAGATGCCTGGGTTTATATGGCAATAAACTGAACCTGATTACTTTCACCCCAATTCGAAATTATTTCTAGATCCTCGTAAAGATATTTAACCTCTTGCTGCCGGTGAAAATGTGCATCCGCATCGAATGACTTGGAATCCAAATATGATGACGAGACAAGTATACCGTCGTCAGAGTAGCAATATGTTGGATTTTTCCATTAAGGCGTAGACATACAATGAAAAGAGGGTTGAAGGCAATATGGATCCCTGGGGAATACTGGCGTTGATGAAAGTATTTGAGAGATATCCATCGACGGCCACTTGCAGGGCACGTTCTTTCAGGAAGCTGAAGAACCATACAGAAAATTGATCCGACAAGCATCGAAGTTTTGCCAGCAAACTCTCATACCATATACGGTCGAAGGTCTTAGAATTATCGAGTGCAACAGCTCTGGCTCCACTTTTCTTGATTGCATTATTGCAAATATAGCTGACCTAGACAGAAGGTGGCCTATTGATCTTTGTTTCCAAATATTCGAGGATAATCATTTCCTCACTTTTGAAGTACGTCATTTCATCACGACCAGATGCCTTGTTGATATTGAGCTGTTTCAAAATTTGCCTCACTAGACGCTGTCGAAAAGTAATTTCCGGCACTGAAGTCTGGGTGAAATGAAGATTGACAGATAGCTTGCAGGATCCAGCAGAACCTAATCCTACGTGGTGTAACGCTCACGTCCGTGATTTCTTCTCAAGAAGTGCCTTGAAATCTGTGATATGTCACCATATCTGGAAGGGTTCAAGCAGATGCCTTATGATTTTTTGCCCATCAGCACAATCAGACCTGAAGAACAAAATATGTAAAATTTTTGGAATCTATTTCACATAAAACAACAATGTGAAAATGCAGACTACGTGCATTAAATTCATGTAATGCATTTACATGCAGTCAGAAGGGCAAATGCATTATGCACCATTGTGAAACATCTACTGAGGATGTCGATTGGTTGGACGAAGTTGAGGACAGTGGTTTCAGTTAGCTTTCCGTTATTCATTGCATTGCCAAAAGTTAAAAGTTAAAATAAGTATGTGATTTCCTGTTAAAAGTTTATTAGTGAAAATAAAGTTGAAATAGAAAAATGCATGAGAAAAACAATAGAAGATGAAGCCAAAAAATATGTACAGACAGGGTCAAATCAAGGAAACGGCGTAATTAAATATATGATTAATAGTGGAAGTATATTAGTTGAGTCTATTTTAACATATTCAAGAAAATGTGATTGTTTGTGATTGTTATTATATGATTGTTGAAAAACAATATGATGAAATAAACAATATACGCATTGCGTATAGTAAGGAATTTTTGTTTTATCTATTATTACCAAAAACGTGATTGAAACAATTATAATGGTATTTAGAAGATTCGCCAGTATATAATTGTGGTTTTTAGTTTGAAATGCTCACTTGAGTGTTACGTAACGTTTAGGGAAAGGGATGTACTGGAAAACGTTACGGCTCATTACATGGGGCGGAGGGAGGGTAAACAATCATCAAAAACTCAATTACGTAGTACTTGAACGACCCTTGAAGATGATTACTTAATATTCGAAAAACGTGTCCAGGTGATACAAGTAACAGTTTTGTGTTGGGATGAAACTTCAGTAATGGAAAAGCCAATGAAAAGGCGAAAGTGATTGAACATACTATAGCTGTAAAAATTGCTAATGCAGAGTAGTGCAATGTTTTGGTTGGTTTCCGGATTTTACCGTGGTCTTCTTTGGTTACAATCTCCAAAAGTTCCAACTGCAACTGCGGCAGTCATCGTCTGTTTGAATATTATAACCAAAGAAGACCAGGGCAAAACCCGGAAACCAACCAAAATAGGTTAGTGTGTTTTGGAGTCCAATTGCTCATTAGAATACACTGTAGAAGATCTTTGGACGTGAGAAATACTATCACAAATATATGAAGATGAAAAATTGTATCGCATTATAGCATTATTTTTCTGGACTTTTCTTCGACCTGCCACCTGCATTCGACACGATAAGCTTTGGTTTCATCGAACAAAAATAAATGCACTTGGTATTCGTGAAAGCATATCACAATGAATTCATTAATTTCTAGAAGGTCGTAAGTTAATAGTGGTTAAAAGTGATAATAGTGATTTTCTTATTGTTCATCAATTACCTTCATGATTACATGAATGACGGAGAGGTTTATATGTTCGCAGACGATACATTTATCATATTATCCAGCCCAGATACAAATGAGCTACTCAGAAAAACAAATAACTTTATTCTCCAATTTGATAATTGGTGTAAAAAGAACCATTTGATAATAATTCATTCCAAAACTATTGCAGTTCAATTCGAAAGATCCAAAACAGGAAAACTTTCCACAGAACAACTAAACATTAATAATCAGAGAATAATATTTCAAGAAAGTTGCAAATTTTCTAGGTACAATTGTTGATAGCAATCTCAGATGGGAGAAATGCATCACTATGATCTGCTTCAAATTAAATAAACACTATTTCGCCATAAATAACCTGATAAGTTGCCTTGATGCGGATGGTATAATTTCTGTGTACTATGTGGTGGTTTACTCGACTATAAATTATAACATTGTAGCTTATGGTTTGGCCACCGATAGTACCAGAGTCTTTTCAGCACAAAAAAGATAAATCGCCTGATGTTCCATTTGCATTATCGAGAATCCTGCAGAAATATCTTCAAACAGAAAAAACTTCTAACTTTCACGAGTATTTATTTATACACAACTACATTAAGAAAAACAGTCTCATGCGAAATTCAAAATTTCACAACCATCGAACTTGCAAAAAAATGATTTGAGACTAGAACTAGCCACATATAACAATTTCAAAAAATCTCCAAAATATGCAGGCGCGAATTTCTACAATTTATTACCCCATGAATCGAAAACCCAGTCGTACCTGTTCAGATTCAAGTCTAAACTGAAATATTTTCTGCTCCTGGATGCATTCTATGATATAAAGGAATTCACGATGTGGTGTCAGAGTCTTATTGACGATTTTGATTCTATTGGTTAGTTTTACGGACATTAATAATTTTTATATTTCATTTTGGCAATAAGCAAATTGTAACTATGGTATTTTAATTTGTCAATCTAATGTTTAATTGGTGTGTGATCAATAAACTTCTATCTATCTATCTATCTATTGTATCTTTCCATACAACACATGCTGATGTAAAAGAGATGAAGGTCAAATTGGAAGTTTTCAAACCAGAATAAGAGAAGAACGATCAGGTCTTACAGAAACATGTACCGCCTGATGTTGCGTCAAAAGATTTCAATATGTAATCACACGTGATTTGCTGATAAGTTATCAAATTTGCCAATCACTCTAGAATGAAATATTGAATAAATTGAAGGCAAATAATTATTGAATGGGATTGTTCATTCATCATGTTTACGATAGTATTAACGCTAATGTTTGCTTCCATCCATGTTTCTATAGGATCGGAACTTTGTGAAATTCATAATTATTCGGAAGTATTTTCGGTAGTAGAACGTTGTTCAGAAATAACTGTTTTCAATGTCACCGTTCCTGCTGGTGAAACTCTGGAGTTCAACTTGAGAAAAGGCTCTATTGTGACTTTGAAGGGCACTATTACTTTCGGATTTCATGCTTGGAGTGGACCTTTATTGGAATTCAAAGGAGACGGAATCACGGTTCAAGGAACAAGAAGTGAGTTCATAATATGGGAGAATATTTCGGGGTATGAAATGCTATAATCGTTTTTAATAACAATGACAGAAATATTTTTCTAAAGTGATTATGATCTGAAACTGCTTTTTGACAATTCGATATTTTGAATAGATATTTTGAAAGAAAGATGAAAACATTTTCAATAACAATCACAAAAATAACTCTCTAGAGTGGTTGAACCGCTCAAGACCTGAAAATACTTGTTGAATAGAAGTCCTCAATTCAAGATGAAGCAAAACATGACCATATCTTTGTTTTCGATTGATTATACCTAATTTTCTGTTGTGTGATGATGACGTGATGTAATGGTAAATTAATGAATATATCACATTCCAGGGCTGTAAATTTCCATAGTTGGAGATAACATTATCGAAGGAAAAGAGGCAACAGACGAAGTTCTAGTTGCATTTGATACTGTGCAATGCAGTAATAGAAAAAATGAAGGCAACCAACCGAGAAAACCGTTTTGAAGTGAACTATTTTGAATTCATTCAATCTGTCACTCCATATGAAACTACATTTCACACCCCTGCTACAAAAGAGTTCCAAGTCAAAAAACATTGTTGAAGAATTCAAATAACCTGATAAGTTTATTTTCCAGTTCCATTACAAAATACAACTTGAATAACGGTATCGACTGCTCAGTTTTCAGGTTAAAAAATTGGGACTCTCTAACCAACTGCTTACTCTACTTGAATAATATCCAGTTAACAGAAAACAATTCATCGAATATGAATCTTTCAAATCGGCTCTTTACAGACGACCTGAAACTACATTATAAAATCGACATTAATGACTGCCAACAAGTACAATATGAATTAGATTTAACCAAACTTTGGTTTAACTATAATTGCCTACAACTGAACGTATCAAAATGTACCATTATATAATTCATAAGAAAATCGCGAATTCTAATGTACAATTATTCAATCAACCACGTACATGAGATAAAGGATCTTGGTATAATCACTTGGTATAATTACCATTAACGGCACATATAAGGAATATGACTGCTGATGCAAATAGGATGCTTGGATTCATTTACAGAAATGGCAAATACTTCAAAAGTATTGCTACCTTAAAATAGCTAAATCTTGCCTATGCCAGATCGAAGTGAGTATGCCAGTGTGTTATAGAATCCAGTTTACGACTACCAAATATCATTGATTAAGCGTGCAGACGAAGTTCCTAAAATACTTATGTTCAAAAGTTGATGGACAACACCACACGAGAGGCTTTGATTATAACATTTTATCGACACGATCTGATACATCTTTGGAAAATAGGAGAGTTATTCATGATATTAAATTCCTGCATAAATTACTGAAGAACAATATTCACAGTACGGTTTTTTATACGAGATTAATTTCTCAGTACCAAGAAGTGGAGGTTGACACAATCTGAAGTTCTATTGCGAATCATCATGAACAAATGTTATGCTTCGATCAATTTTGAATTTTATGTGCAGTAGCTTTAATAAAATCTGTAAACATAGCGATATTCATTTCAACTTTTTTAATGATTCTATAATCTTTGTGTTATTACTGTTACATTGCATGATTTGCACACCCGATTGAGTGTTCCATCAAAGAAATGTTGTACTATGAGCTGATACCCATCAGTTTTGGTTATCAACTTCTCTAACCAAAAAGAGGGTCTTTGTAGAAAAGAGGTGTTATCTTATCATTAAACAAAACATATATCAGAAACTGTGGTCCTTTGCTAATTGACTTCTCAACGTTTTCGCGATTCATTCAATTCTGTGTGGTTATTTTTATTCTCAAATAGTATTCAATTCAGAAAAGTATGACTCATATCCAACTCTCTTAAAATTTATTTCGTATTCACATGAGGATTTTCAACTTTTGAATGAATCACACTTGAGTCATTTTTTTCAAATGTTGCAATGCTACTTACTACCCGCCTTTTCTCATTCTTGACACTAACTGTTTTCTCAAATCTTCCTTTCACTCTCTGAAAACTTTCTGCTTGTATAGACATTGTATTGAGATTTGAAACTATATACATTCTACTGACAATTTTCGTCCGAATTACCCAAAATATATGGTAGACAAATTGATTTTGAAGCGACTAACATATTTCAATAACGCTTTATGGAGGAGGAGGATGGAAATTAGAGATGACTTGAACTGTTGAGAATTTCCACTTGAGTACAAAAGAAATTGCAATCGATACATTCATAATACGATATGGTATATAAATATTCTTCGAAAGAATAATTAACTGCGAGAAACCAACGGTGCTAGAAGAAAAATAAAAACGGAGAAGTAGAGGGTAGAGTTAATGTATACAGATCTGGAAATTATTTTCCAATCATCTGCTGACAATTTGAGTTTTCCAGAACTGTTTCATATGACTATTCTCCAACATTGAATGAAAAAATTGTAATGGTCTTCATTCACTTCATACTTTCTCTAAGAACTGAATATATTCTTTTTCAAATTCTTCACCTTCTTAAAGCCCAAAATTGAGAAAAAATGGTCCCGAGTTTTGGTTATCTCTGCATGGAAAAAAGGTGATTCTTCAAAATTGTGAATGAAAAATAAAAATTGAATATCATGATGGATGTAGCCGTTACTAGGTGAAAGGAGATCATCATGAAAAACGAGAAATTCAACTTTCTGTGTTTTTTAATCACTTCCATTTGTAACTGACATTACTGCAGTTTTGTCATTTTCATTCTAATTCAAACTAATACAATGAACTTAAAATAATTGGTAATATTAGCCCTTATATATCTAAACATCACCATAGGCTATAACAGAATACCTATGTTGAGGTTACGGATTTTTTGATTTCTGAATTGTTTGATCTGGGGATATATTGATCTTTAGGTGAATTTGAGGCTTCGTTAACTGATTAACTTCTGGATTGTTTCTGCTTTGAAATCATTATTGTACTCTATATGTATAATCATGATAATTATACAGACAGAACATAATAATTTCAGGTTTTGTTTTCTGACTCACTTCTGGACTATGTCTGCGTTGAAACCATTATTATGTCTCATCTGTATGAATTCACTTACAGAATAATATACCCACATTGTCACAGGCAAACAAAATTTAGGAAGTCAATCAAGTTAAGTATCTCTGTTATTAATTGATATGATGTGAGGAATATATGAGGGCTAATATTCTCAATTATTTACAGTTTGTAAGATGAAACTACATATATCCGCTCTGTTTTGTTGTATGGACATAGATGTGAAATTTGTGAAAGTATGGCCTTTCTACATTCCCTTTCTATAAATCTTGTTCATTTTCTATTTCATCACTGATCCTCAGTTTCCTATATGAAACTTTGGACATGATTTACATATTAGTAGGCACCTGATTTGTTGTCTTTGTTAATGTTCAACTTGTTGTTCTTCATAAGTTAGGAATTTTTCTAGTGAAGAAAAGAGAAAAGAAACTTTCCATGATCTCCTCTCTCTTCATTATGATTTCCTACTAACGGCTACATCCATCAATTTTCTTCTAGTTTTTCCAAAGATTTTCCGGCAAACGTGAGTGTTCTATAGGTGTTAATATTAAGTTGTTTCGAACATTTTGCATGTTTCAAAGTCATGTGTTTTATATTTCAATGAATGTGGATTATACTATGTCGTGGTATATACTGATCGAAAGAGAATTTGGTACTCATTACTGATGATGTTCATTTTTTACCAATTTTAATTTTCTGTTTCTTTTATTACTATATAATACCGTTGATTCTGAATTGAATTGAACTAAAACGCTGCCGAAACAGCTTAAAAAATATTCCGGTCATTTGGCAATGATAATCTTTAAGAACGCACCCTTAGACGTTGGTTTACAAAATTTCATTTCGGAGATTTCAGTTGAGTCCCAAAGTGGTCTACCTACAGTAATCCAGGACGAAGATTTGAGGATCCTGGTGATGCGTAGGATAGCGGAAGAACTAGAACTAGGCGTTAGCTCTCATATTCGGTTTTTGACGGATTGAAACGTACTGGAAAAGTCAAAAAGCTCGAAAGGTGGATGCCTCACGATCGACATAAATTGTCAGGGCTCTAGGTTTGTTCTTCTTTGCTTTTGTGCAACCAAAACAAACTTTTCTGAATCGGATGGTCACGTGTGATGAAAAGTGGATTCTCTACGATAACAGGAGTCGTTTATTACAGTTGTTGGACACCGATGAGCCACCCAGGCACTGCCCAAATGCGAAAACTCACATAATAGATTACTGTATAGTGGTCTGCGGCTGGTGTGATTCACTATTACTTTCACGAAATGTATCAAAATTTGCGTCAGCAGTCGGCACTGGTCAACAGAAGAGGTCCTGCTCCACAACAATGGCCGTCTGCACGTTTCACAAATCATCGTTTGTAAATTTAATGAATTTAGCGTAGAATTTATGCCTCACCCAACATACTTCTCAGACCTCTCGCCAACGGACTACCATCTTTTCAAGCACTTCGATAACTTTCTCACCGGTAAACCTTCGTCAATTTGGATCGTGCAAAACGGCCCACTTCGATTTAATTGAATCCCGAGCACACAATTTTTCATTGTTCATTGAAATATTACAGTATACTCATGAAAACGGACCAAACTTCTGAAATAAAATTTCAATGTTAGGATGTTCTGGGTTATTGGCATGTTTGGATATTTTTTTTGATTTATCATTTATGTGGAGTTTTTTGTGATTTATCATATTCATATTCTGAATGACACTAATTTTCTAATTTGATTTGAATAGGGATAAGTAGATAAAGTTTTGTTTGCGTTTGCGTCAACCAACGTCATATGAATAATTGAAAGATAATACAAACTCTATTGTTGACAGATAATGTGATTAACGGTCAAGGCGAACTCTATTGGGATCATTTGGGTGACAAAGGAATAACCAAACCCCAACTAATCAACGTAGTTGCATCCGGCGGTTCACTTTTCAAGGATCTTTATGTGAAGAATTGCCCACATCATTGTTTTTTTATCAAAAACAGTAAAAATGTTTTTGTATCTGGAATCACTCTTGACGTATCAGAGGGGGATAAAGTGAGTATATTTCAAAAAATATAAACACAATACTACTGTTGGTTGTTTCAAAAATGATATAATATTGAATATAAATACAAAATAAAAATAATATTCATTGTCAGTTGGAATTGTGAAACATTCATTACTTCGAAAAGATATGAAATTGAATGTTCAGCCTGAATCTATATAAAAAAAGGAAGTATGAAGTATTTTTGAGAAGTTTATAATTTTTTCAATTATGGATGAATGACTGTGGGATTTTTTATACATTCAGTTCATTACCTGGTAAAAATCATTAGAAATCAGTTGATTATAACAAAATGAAATTTCACAATCAAAATCATCAACAATGTTTTCCAATAGCAGTACCCACCATTTAGAAAACTCACTCAACGCAGTTTACGAAAACTTAGGACATGGATCTATTTCAGCTCAGCACGGGTGCAATGTTGGTACGAAATATAAATTTTCCCAGCGGAAATCCAAGGGCATGGAGAAACAGTTGGAATATTGAATAATCCTTTCTTATTGCATATCTAGGTATCTAACGAACCCACATACAAAATTGTAGCCTCCGATAATAAACCGAAGGAACGGTGATGGCAATGTAACTTTATTTTATGAAGGCGACTTTTCTCCGCGACTGAAGCACCAATTGAAATATTTGAAAATCCCTTCTTATTGCACACATAAATCGAATCTACAAACCAAATTCAACCTTTCAAAAATGTGAATTTTTTTTGTAAATCAATATTCCTCTCTGTGTCATCTCCCACTAAACCAGTGAAGCGGAAAATGGAAAGTGGGGATAAGTGAAAGTACTCGAACGACCCACCAATAGTCATTTCTCGGAGGAATCAGTCCAGTCATCACCGGAAGACGATTGTAGATACCAACAATCTCCTAACTTTGTATTTTTATTTTCTTTTTTCATTTCTTTATTTTTATTAAATTTTTGTGCAATTTTTCTATCTATACTTGTATTTTATGTCACTTTTACTTCATTTCTGGTTTTTTGCTTAATATAATTTTTAATTTCAGCTATTCACTTTTTATATCTTATCTTTTAGGTGTCTCAGGGATTTAAAATCATTTTATATATTGAAGTCTGAACTAGTGAAATTTATCATGAAATTTTGTCAATTACCTTAAAATAAAAGCCCCCTTCTACTTCTACGGCGGGAGTATCAGTTGTAATATTTGAAAATCCTTTCTCAGTGCGCATGTAACACCTAAGAAGCACATATATCTCAAATATATGCTTCCTATAGTCTTTCCAATACGGAAAAACAGAGATGAATGAGTAAGTGTTAAGTGAGTGAGCTGTTTTACGCGTGCTTCGCTACGGGGGATAATATTGTAAGAAAAGGCATCGATGATGCCTTATTCATATTCCTAGAAAGCTAAATTTCAAGTATGAAATTAAATGTAGGTTTCTTATGTACATATTCTAGATTTTTGAATATTTTAACTGAGACTACGCCAGTCGCAGAAAATAAAGCTGCATTTAGAAATCAAAATCACATTTTCTTCGCTGTTTCTTCCTACCGACAAATTTTGTGTGGCAAATATTGTTTGTGAATTGAACTCAAAAATAAAAAAAATATTCTACTACTATGGTTACTATGAAATGGCATTTTTCCAATACCTCTTATGGTACACACTTTTAAATTTTTAGATGCTGGAATCAACGGAAGCGCAGAAGGGCCACATATTTTAATTATTTGTTTCTAGGAAATTACGACTTTCATCTCGAAATTTCGAATTTAATCTCGTAATTTCGAAATTACAACTTCAAACTCGAAATTTCGACTTTAATCTCGAAATTTCGACTTTAATCTCGAAATTTCGACTTCAATCTCAAAATTTTTACTTCAATCTCGAAATTTTGAGTTTGAAATCGTAATTTCGAAATTTCGAGATTAAAGTCGAAATTTCGTTCGAACCACCTATTGGAACCACTTATGTTTCACTTGCGTTTAGGCAGCTATTTTCATCAAGTACTTTTCTGGTTTTTCACATTTTGTCTTCAATCGAGGACCGCTTGTCCGGTACTGACGATGCCCAATAGGCTGAAACAGCTGTATACCGGAGGCTCTTAAATTGAAATCAATATGGGAATGATC
>WOGP01006388.1:335-12414 GCA_015342065.1 Leptinotarsa undecemlineata | reverse complement strand
GTGGTGTCCTGTTCTGGTGCGCGATAGGGACTTGTTGGAAAATGTACAGCGTCGAGCCACACGTATGACTTTTGGTGAAGTGTGTCCAACCTATCCCGAAAGACTGAGGATGGCACAACTGCTCGCTTTTGACCAACGTCGACTCCCTGGGGACTTCGTATAGCTGGGTATAACTATTTTAATCAGAAAGAACTTTTTGTTTTCAACAATGATTCGCGGTTACGTGGTCACACACTCAAATTAAAATAGGAAAAAATCGCAACGAGGCAGAGACAATATTTTTTGGTGAATCGTATTTTCAAAACATGGAATAACTTACCCAACGATATTATGAATTCCGACTTAGTGAACAGTTTCAGAAACAAAATAGACATTTGCTTATTTGCTTATGCATATATTAATTAATTTTCTTTTCTTTTTGCACGCATTGTATCAATTTGTTGATATCCTTCGTTTTTAGGCTTACATAGGACTTTGTCCTCAACCTTTATTTTTATGTAATAATACTAATTATATTACAATAGTTCTATAACAACCTACCACCTTCCTTTCGGTTGAAATCTATTTAGAGTTTAAGGTACTGCCTGAAAGAACATCATCTTGATAAATAATAATATTTTCTACGACATATTGGCTCTTGTCGGTACTAGCTAAAATATTTTTATTATTCTTATGTTTTCCTCGATATCCGCCTCATTTCCCCTATTTATTTGAATAAAATGTTGTTCCTTCTATCACAATAACAATTACAATTCAAGCCCTTTGTTTCTTCAATTTTCATCTTTTTATCTTTTGTTTTGTTTCATTTTGTGAGGTGCAAGGAAAAGAGTGAACTCTGTTCAATCTTGTAACCTTGTTGTAACCTAACCAACGACCACTCCCCTCACCGTGAGGTAAATGATCATTGGGTCCAAGAATTATATGCCCTGAGCAAGTGCAGTGAGCAATGAGTTACGGTCCTCTGCATCTGTCCGTCTAAGATTTCTGCCTTAGCGCGGCAAGCTGGAATGATTTTGAGATTCGAGAGTAGTGAGGGCATTATTCCACCAAGAGCTCCGATAATCAGAATAACCATTTGACAGAGTGGTCTGGATAGAGTATGTGAAGTTCGAAGAGAAAAACTCCTCCTCTTTTCGGACGATAATCGTCTCGCCAGGAGCTGAAAACCCTACGACAGATATCGTCTTACTCTGGTGGTCGAGAAGGACTACATCAGGCTTATTAGCTTGTATGAGAATGGATGGGGAACGAATAGTTCCAATAAATTCGGCACTTCACGTTCCCCACAATTGATTCAATATCCCCCAGTATTTTTGTTTTCTACCAAATTATGCACTGGATACATTCGGGTGGGCGCGCCAGCATTATCAATCAATGGCCACTCCCCACACCGTGGGTAAGTGATCATTGGGTCCGAGAATCATGTGCCCTGAGCAATAGCAATGAGCCAAGAATGACAAGCTTCTGCATCTGTGCGGCTAAGATTATTATTATTATAATTAAATGTTCACATGAAAGTAGTTATTTTGGAAGTGCTTTTCCCCCAGAGTGATCTACACATTTTTGTAAATGGTTTATTTTGAATTTGATTGCTTTCTTTCTTCCTTCGGAAGTTTCCCAATTTTTTTGTATGAAGAAGGAGAAGTTAGAAGCCAATAACCTTCAATTTAAACCATCAGAAACTTTCCTGAATTGCGACCTTAATGTTGACCTTACTAAGCTTTCTACTGTGCTAAATCGATAGAGAATCTGCTGAAGTGTAATAAAGGGCAAAATGAAAAGTTCACCCCAAACGTTTCTTTTTCGTTTTCAAAACCTGGAATTTACTATAAACTCTCGCCCCAAACATTGATAGCTCTAATTTCTTTGGCACACGTCAAATTGATGAAATATCCAGATGCCACACGGGACAGACTACATGAGTGTTTTTTGAGAATTCAGTTCAGTTAAGGTTCATATTTCTGATTTCAATATCTCTTTTTTGTAATGGTAACCAGGCACCATCCATTTCCACAGATCTATACGAATAACACTTATTAGCTGCTAAAAGAATATGTGCGGGTTATTTGAGTTTTCTCATTTTTTCATGATTCACTCCATTCTATAATGTTATCATCAGTTGATTTAGAATATGCTCCGCCATCTCCGATTCTGCCATATTACTACTTTACTTACTTACTATTACTATTTTTATGGGCTGGCTAATTGGTCATCTACTTAGTAAACTGTTGAAAAAAATTTAATTTTTAGTTCAATTGAGATACCGACGGTAGGTAGCACATGTTGTCAACATTATTCTGCAAAGTTTTGAAAATAATTATAATAATGATCGTTACCAGTGATATTTTCATAAGCAATTTTTTCTACAATGATCAAATTCCTGAGCTTCAAAGAAAACTAGTTGGGAAAATGATTCATATTTTTATGCAGTTCAAAATTAGTAATTTCGTTAGCAATTTTCTAATATAAAAAAAATCCAATTCATTTTCAACCCGCTTGGTTTGAGATTCGAGAATGTTTCCAGTGAAAATATAATTGGTCAGATAGAATATATCCGCTTTACATTACTACCATAAGTAAGAAAACTGCACTTTTCATTATTCTTGTCTAAATATCTATTGATACCAAGATGCTCTTGTTCTCAGAATACATATCATCAAACGCAATGGACTGTCAGACTCATGTAGACCCTTTGTATGCACAGATGTCAGTAATGCTTCAAAGAAACTATTTAAAACAATAATATCGAATGTGGTTGATGTGTCTCAGACCTGTTTTCCTCATACATTCATGATAGTATCCAAATTGTAATGATGCCGACCACTAGTAGATTCCATTTCTACTTGAAGGTGTACCTCAGACTTCACATTCAGAGTCACTCTTTTTATCATCTGCCCTAATGTGCTAGTCGCATCCCAGAAAATGACTATCAATGATTACTCCTAGATATTTAATATTTGGTAGATGGTACATAGAGATTGATAGAGAGTAATTTATTTTCGAAACGAAAACTTTATCGAGATCTCGTTCAGATTTTTCTCTGATATTCTACCAGTTTGTACCGTGATATGTAGTTGCCGTGTCATCGACAAGCTCTTTTGAAAAGCTCTATTTTTTTGATGAGATAAAAAGATCATTAATATATAAGTTGAATAACAGTGGTCTCAGTACTGTGCTTTGGGAAACACCTTTCCCTTTCCTTTCCTTTCCCTGCTGTCTATTGCATCAATATTTAAAATTTGTTATCTATTTCGTATAGACTTCTCATCAAATTATTAGCGACACCTCGCACATGCGAGTGCGTGGAGAAGTTTAGTGTGATAAATCGTGTTGAAGACACGAATCCAAGAAGTTGCAGATGGCAGGTTCTTTTTATGAATATGAATATATAACTATGTTACCTGTTCAATTGCATTCTCTTTCGATTTATTCTCCCGAAATCCATACGGTTTTTTGATAGAAGATTGATTTTTTCAATGTACTTATCTATTGATTTTTTTATGGCTTTCACAATTCACATAGCTAGAAATGTCATTTATTATAAAGATGATATTTTTTTGTGAAAAGACTTTTTTTGGTTGGCAACTTCTCCATCAATATCTCGAATTGACGTCAGCTTCTGTCTAACTTGCGATTCACAGCTTCTCACAGAAAACTTTTCCACTTTTTCGAGTGGATTCTATTCAATGATAGAATTGAAGATATCCATCAAGTCAAGTAAACTTGAGGGTCTTTGATCAAAGCAACAAAAGTGATATATCGGCAAAGACCGGAAATGAAAAGAAAAAATCAATTCACTCGGCATTATCTAAAGCACATACTGGAACCCAAATCGTCCAGGCCTTCCAGCATTGACAATCCCCATTTATATATCCACTTTGGAATTGTTTTCCGAGCCATAAATGAAATGGCGGTCATCAGAGCCAACTACAAAAAGGTTGATCCTATTTATTAGCAGTTCAAACGATTTCGAATACGGGGAACAGTGGCGGACCAAATTGGATACTTAGGTAGAATCACCCATCGTAATGTGGGAGTACTTAGTTGGGATAAAAGTTATAGTTAGACTAATTAAACGAGTGTTACGTTAGTAGGGCCAATGTAAGTTGATAATAAGCATATATAAGATGAGGGTTGCCTTAGTTATATTTATCGAATCAGTATAAGTTGGAAAATTTGATGATATCCTCAGACATCATCCGTATTAGCTTATTTTGTAATCTCTTCAGAATAGAGATGATAGACAGAGCCGCTTGTCCTCAGACGCCTGAAGCATACATAATGACAGCCTTGAACATCGTTATATAGTTCGCAATTTTGTTTTTTGGGCTGAGTTTGGGTCGTCTATTGATCAGAGGGCACAGACTTTTGATCCGACCCTCGATCTTTGCCTTCACGGCTATGATGTGCGGGTTCCAGGTGAGCCTAAGGTCTATTAGAAGACCGAGGTACTTTACCCAAGCTTACCAGTCGATCTCCCTTCCAAAGATCCTCTCTTTTCTGGCCGAATAAAATATCGTTCTTCCCATGGTTTTCGCCTGAGTCTTTTACGGGTTTACTCGGATCTTCCATTCGAGGTCCCAGTGCTCGACGTGGTCGTCCAATGCTCGTTGCATGTAGACGATCCCGAGCTTCCGACCCTTGGAAGATCAGAGGATATCCGTGTCATTGGCATAGACGGATATCTTCACACTCTCGAACCTCGGGAGGTCACTGGTGTGAAGTGAGTACAGCGTGGGAGAGAGCACAGCCCCCTGTGGCACTCCATCGAAGATCTCTTTGTTGTCAGACAGGGTCCTCTACTCTTTCAGGTAAGACCCAAACCATCAGATCAGGTTCCGAAGCAGATCGAACGCGACTAGCTTATACAAAAGACCTTTGCGCCATACACGGTCGAAGACCTACAATATGTCTAAAAGGAAGACATGAACTTTTCTATTATGATTTAGCTCTACGATGGTGTTTTCTACTAGTCTCAATGCCTGTAGCCTGTAGAGGGTTCTCTTCTGAAGCCAAAGTGTTCGTCAGGCAGAACATTTCGGACCTCAACTTCTTCGGTGAGTCTTTGCAGAACGACTCTTTCAGCCAGCTTAGCCGCCGACGAGAGCAGACTGATGAGGTAATAGTTCTGTGGGAACAGCAGGTTCTGACTCTGTTTTGGGATCATGATAACGATCGCATGCTTCCACCTTCTGGGGAAGTATCTAATGGCCAACAAGCTGTTTATAATCTGAATTAGACTTTCGACGCAGTTGTAATTCCATACTATTGAAAATTATCAAGAAATATTACCTTCAATTTTTCAGTCATCCTTTTTCTCTGGTACATACCACACTGTATGGAGTTGTTAGTACCTAGAAAGGACCGAAAATATAGCTCTGTAACACACCTATCTGCACAAAGTCGTATTCCGGATTCATATTAACTGAGTTGAAGAAGATATTATTGATACCTCTCAGCGCATAGCAAGCTTGACACATTTGAAAGCACCGTATTTTGAACACGAAGACAGAAATGATACAGAAATATTGTTCAACGAGAGTTGATTTAAACAAGAAGCTACCTGAAATCAATCAAGAAATTTTCGACTGTACCAAATCATTTTGAAATCGGGTGTGTAGATAATGAAAATGTGTATAAGAAAATTCAGTTAATTTATTTTTTTTGTTACTTTAACTTATTCTCCTGAATACATTATTTTTGAGGTCTTAGAAATGAATTTTATTTCACATGATTTGACCATTCAAAAACAATTTCTTTTGTTTGTGCTGATGTCAACATGCATGAGTCACTTATAATGAAAATGTAAAGGGTTCCAAGTTTGATCTTTGAAGCACCCCGCATTTTATCATTCATAGTTAATAATATGATCTAACATACCTTTTAATTCAAACGAAAGTAATGTCAATACCTAACATATTTTATTTGACAAGTGTTTCATGGTGGATGTTAGTTTGAACTGCCATTGTCCAATATGATTCTAGTATGATTTGAAAGAATAAATAAAATCAAAATGAAAAGCTGAAATTATCAATTATATTCGGGAATAAAACGTAAAATGAAATTACAACTAAGAAAAATGAGAGAAAAAGTCAAAATTGAACAATTAAAACTGCAATTGAAACAAAAAAGATTTCAAATCAAGTTACTTCACGACGTTTCGATTGTTAGTATCCACAATCGTCTTCGGGTGACGACTGGACTATTCCTTCGAATGATGAATATTTATAGAAACGCTTTCACCTATAACCTTTTCTCTCTCTCCGCTTCACTGGTTTATCAGTAGATGACGGTTTTTTCGCTTGATAACCGGTCCTCATGTGTACTGTATCTATCTACTATCTTGTGTACTATCTTGGCTGAATGCGTCGTTGGACAACACATATACGTCTTCCTTGAATTTCCTATTTAATCAGTGATCATCCCTGTGGATGATCTCAGCTTGGAAACTCTTGATGATATTGATGAGTCCAAACATGTTCTGCTATTCTCAACTTGTTAGTTTCTCCGCGCTGTGTGTGTTTCTTGTGCTTGGTAATGTGGACTTTCAATGAACTATTAGTTTCACCGACATATGATTTAGCGTACTCACACAGTATCCGGTAAATGAAATTCTTGGAATCACAGTCCGCGTTTGGCAGCTTGGTTTTCGTGAGACTACGCTTTATATGGTGTTTCCAGATTGAAGCAGCTTCTTATGTTACACTTGGACCTAATTGCCGTAGCATTTCAGAAAATCCTCTGACGTAGGGAGGTCAAGCACTAGTTGTGACAGCTTATCTTTCTTGTGAGGCTCTTGCCGTCTTCTAGCTAAAATCTGGTCCACCATCATCTTGGAGTAAACATTGCATTGAAGATAATTTCTGATGATACCTAATTCGCTGATACTTCTCTTTGTATTACAGAGACCGAAAGCACGGTCTACTAGAGTCTTGATAATTCCTCTTTTGGTAGATTGATAGTGGTTGGAAACGTAATTCAGAAAGTGTCATATAGGAGTTGATTTTCCGTATGCAGATGTTTCCTACTTCGTGACGGGCATCTTCACCAATACGTCTAAAAATAGAAATTTGTTCTGGCTTTCCTCCTACATTGTTAAATTGAGATACTTTAACATAATTCTTCAACATAATAGCTTCTTCTAATGACTGGGATATCAAAATATCAATACTTAGGTTTACTTGTTTTTTCACTCTTCTTTTCGTTTTATGTTCCAACACTGGACAGTTTCAGTTGCAATATACGTAGATGCGTTGCATAATAAAACTAACTTATGGTTGAAACTGGATCCGACACCGATAGAAACGTTACTCTATTACCAACACTATGCATTTAAATTGGACCAATTTTTCTGGAAAGAATTTAATGACATATGAATAGGACACGACCAACACATTTTCCACTAGTCGGCTTTATCGTTGATGTACCTGGGTCGATGCATATATGAATACACAAGCGACCATTCAATATACGTTTTTTAGATAATGTCATACGAATGTTCACTCTGTTGTGATATTTTCTGCCAAGCGGTTGAATGGGATTTCGCACTGAATTATAAACGTTGCATTGAAACGTAAACATTCTGCAAAAATTCATTAAAAACTCATTCAGACTTCTTTCAGATGTGTAATTGAACAGTATGAGTCGATAGGTAGTATAACAAAGAATCATATGATATTATTTAGTTGTTCATCTGAAATAACCTTATATTTTAATATTACTGCAGTTGTATTCCAACAACAAACCGTTATTTTCAACACTTTGACACGTGTCACTTGGTGATTGAGGCACGTATCGAGGTGTTAAAAATACCTTTTTGGTGTTTGGAAGATTAAACATTTCAATCTTCCTCTTGAAGATGATAACTTGGTGATTGAAATACGTGTTGAGATGTTAAAAATAACGGTTTGGTGTTTGTAAAAATGAATAGTTCAATCTTTCTTTTGAAGATGATCCCTTGGTGATATAAACACGTGTAGAGGTGTTGAAAATAACGATTTGGTATTGGGATGTACAGTGTTGTATAGATAATATATAAGGGTTAATATTGTTGATAATTTCAGTTAAGTCATTTGATAATAGTATCATAGGACGAAACTGCAATAACGTTAGTTACAAATACAAGCGGTGAAGAACATAAGAAATATTGTTTTTCATTTTTCATCAGATTCAATTAAACTGCAAAAATTGTGTTCATGGAATAGTGTCACAAACATAGCTATCGGAATTGATTTTGGATTATATTCAAGGATTCAAAAAATGTTTTTATTTGTTAGTCAAGTTTTCAATATGTTCTGAGATAGGATCTTTTTTCAAATAAGGTATTTTACTGGTAATATTGACTTATTTTCTTCATTATTTGTAAAAATTCATTTTGCAAGAGATTTTTCGAGTTTTGATTCTATTGAAAAACTCTTCGAATGTGTTCTAACACAGTGTTTCAATTTTCTTTTTTATTGCAGAAGCTGAATGTGAAATTGACTGTTGTTCCATTTGTTAAAGAAATTTTAAACATGTTTCAAATTTGTGGATAATATAAGATTCTTATTGAAGAAGGTATAAGTATGAATTGAAGGGGTTATATTTTTTGGAGTGATTAATTTTTGGGAAAGAAAGTTTTTGTTTGAATGTTTGAAATACAAAGTGGGTAGAGAAAATTATCTTCTGTATAATTCAGTGTTCATATAGAAATATTTGTTTCGAAAGAATTTTTTTCTTTCGTGTAATTCAATGTTTATATGAAAGTAGCTGTTTTAGGAGGATTTTCTTTCAGTTTGTGTCTAAAAGTTATTTCTTTGCATGATCTACACATCCATGTATAGAATTACTTATTTTCAAATTGATTACTTTCTTCCTTTCTTTGGAAGATTCCCTTATCCTTTTTTTGTATCAAGATGGAGGAGTAGAAAGCTAAAAACTTTTTTCCCAAAAGGTATAAGTAATTACACGGTCTATAGGAGTAGTAATATCCTTTCATTTATTCACCTCAAGATCTATGTGAGCTGGTTGTCGTTTACAGAAAAATGCCACTTTCACATGCATATGTTCATAAATCTAGGAAACAAATGACATATACAGTCACTGAAACAACTGAAGGCTCACGGACAAATTTTCAACGACTATAAATTTTTGACATGAAAGCTCAAAAAGCAAACTACTCGGATCCATCCACCTGTGTATTTGCTCTAAAATAAATCCATGTCAGTATATGCGGAATAAAACGGTTTGTTCAATTCATTTAATGGAAACCTCGAATATTTTTAACTATCATCCTGCTAGATTGAACGTACAAAGCTCGCAGCCTCATTGTGTAGCAATTCATGACGAATTAATCAAGTTTGTTTCATTTTGTTTGAAGCTCGGCTTTGCTGCTGAAAATGAGAACTCTTGCGCAGTGAACAATGGATTCGCCGGAGAAGATTAAAACTAAATTAAAATCTTCTGCTCGTTTCATATCTTTCTGTAATATACGAGTACGGATACAGAGGCTTGGATGTGCATGAGAAGGATAATAGATTTTTCAGGAAGGGTTGAATTGTTTGTCATGCGGAATTCAAATTTGAATTCGATTGGTTCAATATTTTGCAGATCTGATATTATGCATATTTTTTTGAATGAATATTTTGAAACTATTATGACGTTTGAATAGATGTGATGACATCTCTCCCCACAAAGATGTCTTCTATGGAATAGACAGAAGGATCAATGCATCTCTCCTCACGAAGATGTCATCTATGGAGTAGACAGAGGACTCACAGCAATCATTTGCAATGTTTCGGTATCGCCTGCCGAACGAAATTTGCCCCTCTGTTCTTTACTGTAGCTCTGATGACAAGGCAACTGTGTGAAACCAGAGTCCAAAAACAAAGCATATGTGATCGAACACCAGACAGTGCCGTTTTGACCCACCATAGCTCTTCAGTGGGGCTAAGCTGAATCACAAATGTGTTGTTCCTAAAAGTCATCGAAAGACAATCCTAAGGAAGTAGACACGATGACATATTTTCTCAAGAAGACATCATCTATCGACTTACGAAACATTAAATTTATCCATGCAAGACCCTCTCACCTTTGGTTTGGGTATATCATCGTTTGGGCATAGGCCTGCTTAGGGGTTTTCGTTTATTTTCTCATGCAGATTTTGCTTCTGTTCAAGAATTGATGCTTGACAAATTCATAAGATAGCCTACTTTTGAGAAGACGATACGTTGCTTGCTGGATACACCACCTGCAAACTGCAAAGTTCTTGCTCTTGATCCAAAGTTATCGGAGGAACAGTGAGAATCATTACGTCTACGCCATTGTCCTACGTAGACTCATGTTTGGATATTTTGCGTTCCTCGTGATTCATGAAAGATCCCACAGCTAGGGAAAGAAGGTCCATCATGATAGACACAAGGATTTAGGTCCTTGAGGTCCAGAGTAATGAATTCTTCCGATATGGAAACACACACTTTGGAATGAGGCGTCATTCAGTAGTGAAACCTCACTCGGCAACGGTATTCTATGCCTCCCACTGAAGAGCAGTTGGTCAAGTGTACGTAGCCTTAAGTACAGCTTGGCAAATCTAGCTGGGCATCTGAGATACGCGAACCTTGAAGGGAGAAGGTAATTATCTACTACCAACTTTTATCAGGAAGTACAATCGGGAAAAGAATTTTCATTTGAATAAATTCGTCAAATGATGACAACTACCAGTGGGGAATGGAAACCCCAATGCTTCCATTTGTGCAGGTGGAAAATAAGCTACTGCAGGTGGAGTATAATGAGAGATATATAATTGCAACTGATAGATACGTACATTCTCATTAGAAATAAATGAATTGACAGAAAATGGATAACCTTACAACTGATAATTGAATGCATAGTTACTAGAATTGATCACACAACGTAGCACTGCTTGCAATATTGTTAATAACATACTACTATATACATAGATACAATTCATATAATATATTAGAACATTCTTCTTTGTAGGTCCGCATTTTTTTCAAGAATTCTATCCTAAGTATTGTGCTGTTATTTTTCACATCACATTTTCTACATCTCAATCCTAGTTTATGATTTTTTTTTTCGCAAAGGCTCTGTGCTACCCTGATAGTCAATATCTCCCCAAGGGTAGGAACTCGATTCTCTTTGATATGGAAATTAATTATGTATCTGCGTGAAATTGTCAAATGATCCATCACAATTTCGGAAATTGTAATAAATCGTATACATCTACTCTCATTTTAAGTTTAACACGTTTTTCTTTGCCGTTTTTAATCTTTGAATCAATTTCAACCTTCAAAGTTTAAAAACATTGGTTAAAATTCCACTAATTGTTACTAATACTTCTTACCTTCGCGAGAGGAATCATTATCTGCCGTTATTTCCGCTTTTATTAATCTTGATTAGATTAGATCAGATTGTCGTGGAGCTAGCCCATAGCGACTTTTTCAGATCTATTGTGATGCTCTTTTTTTGTTAGATTTCATTGTCTAGCTTGATCTCTTTGATGAGACTCTATAGCCTTGACACTGACCCTTTGATGTAGATGGCAGCCTCTGGTTTCTCTTTTCTGCATCTTGCGTGTCTCAGCCTTGCTGAGCACATGCAGTGCGGGTTTGTCCTCTTTTCGACAGAACCTGCTGTTACGTTTCAATTCAGCACTAGATCAAAACTGCTCCTATATGACCTTTCAGAACACTACCTCACCTTTTGAAAATCTTTATTCAGAGGATATCAACAATATAAGTTAGTTACAAGTTGATTTTATTCATTTTACATCATATTAATGAAATCTTCCGTTCCATAGGAAACCATACCTGAAATACTATAAGAAACCAAAAGGCCCTTAGTCACTCATCAAGTCCCAGTAGGACTTCCGTGCAGAGTACCGCACACGAAGAAACGTATAGAAAACCCCCTGGCCAGGGTGAGATTTATACCAATAATGTAGACAAGTCAACTAGTCCCTATTCAATGGGGTTGAATCTCACTTGGTCTTATTTGATTCTGATTGAGTATTTCTTTCTTAGGGTTTTTTCTCTATCATCATATTTTCTGGTCTCCTTCAACGTCAGTAGTCACATTGCCG
>WOGP01006387.1:0-12415 GCA_015342065.1 Leptinotarsa undecemlineata | reverse complement strand
TTTAGTCTGGGGAATAGTTGTTTTCTGATAGGTGTCAGTCCAATAACCTACAGTGTAAGTGAGTCGAGACTGACCTGAACCAATTATTCTGTCAGTTAATTTAATTCATTAAGTGTCAAACGTTACCAATAAGGATTTCACACATGGAATTACCATTTGGAGTTGCTCAGGAAGTATTTGTGGCTCAGATGAGCCATGCCTGGCGATTGTTTCATCAGACACTCCTTATAGAGAGTATTTAAACAATTGAAGATATTTTCTTCCTATGGACATTTTAATCTTCAATTACTAGTCCATATTCATGAAAATAGTAAGAAATTAATTAAAATCAAGTCAGCTCATAACCATAACCCTCTCAGAAAATATGACTTTCTTACACCAAATACTTATTTGATGCTTTTCCGAAAGTTTTCTGATATCTAGGCACTGAGATTATACAGAACCTTTCTGATAACTTGAGAAATATAGGCAAAGATCACGTATTGAAATAAAAAATAGAAAGGTCTTCTCCTTGATCCTTTTCCCTACATAAGCAGAAAATGCATTTAATGTATTCCTTAATATTTGTTCATTGTATTGTGTGTTGTTCATTTTATTGTAGTTTCATTAGTTTTGAGTAAAGTGTTCAATAGTTTCGTATGAACAAAGATTCAAAGAAAGATTGATTAATTGATCAATTAATTCATTAATTGATCAATCGATTGATTGAACAATCCTGACTAAAAGTAAACTATGAAATGGATAGAATTTCCAATTTACGAATATCAGTGATGAACTAGGTATCATCGAAAGAGATACTCTGAAAGCTACAGGGAAACACAGAAGATGGTTTGCGTTCTACGCAGTTATCCAGTTTAGTGCAAGTTCAAGGGAATCAATATTGAAATTGTCAATACGAAACTTTTCAGGTACTTAGAAAGTAATAAAGACTGATACTGTCAGAGAATACTGAATGACATCTGTCAAATAACTTTCCAATGTTTTTTGAAACTTCACCCTCATAGGTTCGAGTATGCTTTTCATTTCTTAAGTAAAATCTAGTTTATTTCCTGATGATCTACGCCACTGGCCAGAATGGTATATATGTTGATACAAGACAGGTCTTTTTTCCATTGTGGCCGATGAGTATCATTGGGTGCGTTATTTCGATTTGCATACAATGGAATTATTGCAATGATATTTTCATACTTCCCCAAAATATAACCATAAATACACGTGGCGCGGTTCAAGTATTCACATTAGCTTTGTTTATTTTATTTCCACATTCCGTTTTGGTTTGAAGAGCTCTTCCTCGTTTCTTTGCACTAACATACATCAACGATATAAAAAAATATACGGTGGCTGCGTGAAATGCGATTCATTGTTCACTTCTTCGAAATGAAGGTACACAAAAAGGAATTGATTTGCTCCTGACTTGGATTTTTCAATTATTCAAGAAAATTATCTACTTTCTTGCACTATCTGGCTAGAATCTACAAAAATACTTTCCCACATATTAGTTTTTTCAAACTTCCAACATGAAATATCTTCGGGAAAATACCCAGGAAGATTTCTATGGTTTCTTGCTTTTGTGCATTTCATTAATATAATTCATTTTTTCATATGCATGAGCTCATCGGAAATTGGAACAACATAAATACCTTAGCACTTTCACAAGGAAAGCTTCACATCTCTTTCTCTGCCGGGAAAGAGGAAGGCTCTTAGCGCCAAAATGAAATGATTCCAATGGAGCTTTCAGACGAAGAGCGGGAGCTGCTACATCATGGGAAGCAAGAACTCTAACGTTTCCTGAACATTGAGCCAGAGAGCCTCGTCTGCTCCTCAAAATGCAAAAGGATCAGTAGAAGCTTCCACATGACTAGCGAAAACGGCTCTCCCTAGTTGACCCTTCACATTATTTATCATGGCAGATTACGATATGGTACTGTTAATAAGTGCAAGCGACCTGCTCTTTGTGATACAAGTTTCAACATTTATAAGGACTGAAATAAAGTCATAAGAATTTGGGTGGAACTCTGCAAGTTGCAACTCTATCCATCCATTCTTGATGGTTGACTTTTCTGTCGTCGCGGTTTGTGTCGACGGTAGAGAAGGTATATGGCAACAGCTCACGTGCAATCCATTCTACAACTGATCTCAAGGAGCAAGGAACTAAAAAGGCTTCCGGCGTGAATGTGCGGTAGGTAGGAGTGATAAATGCTACCGTACAGGAGAGATAGACGGGAAGCTCCCTATGTAAAAGTGTCCTTAAAGTTGATATATTTTTTTCAAAGAAGTATCAGCTGTGACATACTATTTCCTTTTCAGTGTGAACCAAATAACACATTGCCAGAGGGCTTCCATTCCAAATGGTAAATTCTTCAGATATACTTTTTTTTTCGTTGACAGGAAGGCACTGGGCATTCTAGTTTGAAGACTACAAAACAATTGTTTTGAATCACTAGGGAAGGGAAAGTTTCTTTCTGAAGCAGCTGCCTTTTTGCTGTTTGAGAGCCACATGACTTGTTCATTACTCCCAAGTCTCCAGTGGAAAACAATATAACCTCATGGGTTCATTACTTTTTCATTTTTTTATACCTATTTCAACAATGTTGTTTTCAGTAATGATTTCCATAGGTTTTTCTTGAAAGTTTGTCATATTTTGGATTGTTCATAAATCGCTTGCCTGCTGTAATTCACTGCCTTACAATCTCATAAACAATGAACTCTCCCCGTATTTTGTTACATTATATAACACACTATTTTGTTCAAGTGTCCTCTGAATGAATAGTTTCCAGTTGGTAACCCTATGATCATCCTGAGCCAAATACTCCGATCCTTTTCTGCAGTATTTTACCAGTACTATTTATGCCAATGTCTACATCTTTATACAAAAACTAATCTCACCTATAAATATCCCTCTTTCATGTCTTTCATTAATCCATTCTCTTATCTGTTAATATATTATGGCTTTTGGTACTCCCACAATTTGTGGGGGACTCATATATGGAGTTGATGATCCGTGGCAGTAAGTATACAAAAAGAGCATTCCTGTGAAAACAAGCCACCCTGAATCAGTCTCTTGATATTGAGACAGTGAAAATTTGTGAGAAATATTTTCTGATAAATATCAACTCCTCTACACTCCTTCGAAAGGAAACCTTAGACACTTTATTTAAAAGGTCTTTCATTTCTGTATCCAACTCTATAAAATTGATATTAAAACGGTAAGCAATGTCAGAAAATAATTAAATATTTTCTCAAGTTTGTAATTATATTCTTACTAGATAGTGAAACTAGCAAAAAATTGGCCTCATCAAACTTTTTAACTGAGCACCATTATACTTGTACACAGTGATATAAACTATCTTCTGTTTCCTCCCTTACATTCTGTATAATATTCGATGTAAGTAACCTAGAGCACCTGATAATTTTTTCCAATAAATTATCCTTAGAAGTTGGGTGGGTCTAGTACACAAGATTTTAACCATCCTCATAACCAGTGAATTCGAATTAGGAGATCTTGGTGACCATTTTGTAGAACCTCTTCTTCCAATCCGTCGACGAGAAATGTCACACTAGAACTACACAATAGATGATCTACCTGGTAGGCATTGTTCATTCTGATATAAAAGGAAATATTCTTCACGATTTGGAGTTGCTGCTGCCCAAATATTTTGTTTTTAGGATACTGGAAGCGAATTTTGCGTGACATATTGGGATTTGAATCAATCTAGTAACGTAGATTTTTACGATTAGCTTATCCATTAAGATAAAATATACTCTACATCCAAATAGGCAAATTTTGAGTTAAGCTTGACCTACTAGTTTGGATTTGAATAGAAACTTAAAAGAGTATTTTATTTGTTCTGACATTACTTATCGCTGTAATGTCATGAATATAACTGGGTTGGATAGATAATTGAAAGACATTTCAAATAAGGTTCCAGTCAACTTATATTTCCATTTGAAATTTGAGGTTTGATGTTTACAAGGGAAGGCTGACACAGGATTGATTTTTACGTAGAAATATATGTTTCTGAAAATCAAAGTAGGCATGCTTCACGACTTTTTAAACGGTTTAATTATGCTTAATTTATTTTTTTTTATTTTTTTTATTATTTATCTTTCTGTTTGGGTCAAATTTAGTAACTGAAGTTTGACCTCCTTTCTGTTAACAGATTGATCTGAAATTTGACCCATTTAGTTTTCATGATAATACAATTCAATAAATTCTGTATCATTGTAAATCCGCAGCTACGAAATGGCGAATTACATATTTTTCCACAACTACCTACATATGAGTACAAATGACAGGTGTTGACTAGACTATACACCATGAAAAAGATGCAAATCCAATATATTATATTGTTACGTTTTTTCCCCGTGGGTTGACCAATAATTGACTACACTGAATAATCAAGCTTAACTTTATTTCACTTTAAATAAAACAAACACTTCAACTAAAACTTCAACTATTATTCGAATGTCTATAGCCTTAATTGATCGCTTCGCGTACCGCACTGTAACTTCCACTTGACTGTGTTGATGTGCTCGTGTCTAGGGTTTATATATCGTAAGCGAATGCACTAGAAAACTTTGCGAAAATTTCATCGAAATCGGTAGCATTATTCTCGCTGCATCTAGAGCGGCAGCGAACATCGTACATTCGCGTTATTTTCTTTAGGGCACGATTTACAACAATATACAAAGAACTGTGTCAACTGAGAATCGGGATACAGGAATGGATCTCCCACCCAAATCAAGATTTTGTATGGTATCGACCAGATGGAAAAATAATGAAATCGTTGGGTGTAGTATTTACATATCTACTCAGGTTACACTACTTTAAACGATTTTATTATTTTTTTCATTTGATCAATATCGTAGATTGCTGAGGAGAGTGGTGTGATGACTGCTATCTAACACCTTCCAAATTATTCATCAGTTTTCAGAATATTTTTGAATGAAACCGTTCAACATAATATTTTTTTACTTATTTCATTATGGTTTCAATATCAAATGACTTATTCAGGGTTGAACGTTTCAACTGTAATGCTCTGTATGTTACCTTCTCGATCTGTTTTCTTAATTTTTTATTGCACAGGTATACAAGTAATTGAGAGGTTATGAATCAATGATGACTAAAAATGATTCTGAAAGAGTTTGATTAAGTGAATTAGTTACTCACTATTGAACAAATTCTTCTTCTATTGTTGTAATATCAAATTTATCGAGGTGTGGTTATTCCATTGAGATTTACAGATTGTCGAGAACTTGGTACTTATAATAATCAAAGTACCTACACTATCGTTATAATTGTTGGTAATTATTGTTATTAGCCTTCACACCTTTGCCTTTGAGGCGATCCAAAATTTTAAAAATATCAGGTTTAAATAGTATGCTTCACAATAGCAATGATGCATTATCTGACACATCCAATAATATTTGTCCTCAACCTCTCTGAGTAATCAATCACTATAAACGTCTCATGATTTTTCTAATCAGTGTACAGCGGATGACGTCAAATATTAATAGGAGCTGTGCTCAGTTCTGACAGTGATGTTTTTAATATACGCTGTAGGAAAGGATTTTTTTGAATATGACTGAAGAAAGCTTTTTGAAATCTACAAGGACCATACCACAAATCTCCGAATGGAAAAAATATGAGTATACAATAAAGATTATGAACAAATTACAAACAAAAAACTTTCGCCAAGAGATTCCTATTTTGACATCACCAACTTATCTTATTTCTTCAGTAAAGAACCTTTGATTTAGATAATTATCTTTTTTGGGAAAGAAAGTTTTTGGTTGTCAACTACTCCATCTTGATACATCTTGATTTGTATCAAGATGGAGTAGTAGAAAGCCAAAAACTTTCTTTCCCAAAAATTAATCACTCCTAAAAAATATAACCCCTTCAACACAAATAATTATCTTGTTCTTGACTGGTAGAAGAAGGAAAATCCATCAGATTTCAACCATAATTGAAATACTGGAAATGAAATGGTGAATCTAACTGAATAAGTAGCTACAAGAAGAGACTAACGTACTAAGACAGGTGTGAAGAGTTCTGCGAAGTGGACATACATGGCTCGTCAATAGTTTCATACTTCGTGGGTAACGGCAACCAAGATGGGAGCTCTGTGAAAGGATAGAAATACTAGTATATTTACTAAGATGTAAAGAACTAGTTGAAACAAGAAATATATCAGAAATGCCACAAACTTTGGGATCGTGCAAAAAGTTTCTGTAAAAATATGTGAATTTTCAATTATAGAAACATATAAAAAAGAAAGTAATACAAATTATGAAATTATGAAACAACAACATAAATTAATTGGCGCTCCGGGGGGACTTCATTTGATTCCAGTGGCGCATTTGCTCTTCCAGCTGCAGGAAAACCTGGAAAAACCTGCATCACCATATCATCTGAAGATTCCATAGACTAAAATGTAAGGTGTGTCCAGAGGCTCCAAAAAATTAAAGATATTGCCAAAATTTTTAGTGGCATGAATATCGTCAAACATAAGCCAGTCCTTTTTGTCTTTGACCAATGCATAATAATGACCAGATTCAACGCCAGAACCACAGTGAAAAATGACTGTATGAAGATTATAATAGTGGTCTGCTAGATTGAACTGTTTATCTATTTCGAACCTTCGTAAGAGTTTGATGCTTCATCATCAGTGCTTCATTATTTGACTGACTTATGCCTTAGCTATACATGGTGTCTTATAATATTAGTTAGTATGGAACATATTTGCCGTCATCTCACGTTGAAGGTTCTATTTCCAGATGATTCAACAATAAACTTTGCACAGATTAGTTATCAGTCATATAAGGAAATGCTAGTTGAAATTCTAGAAAGTTAAATACGATGTTGCTACTTCTTGAACATGTACTAGAAAGTAAACTACAAACACAAAACGAGACAGACTTTACAGCATCATTCAATCCAGAGTGGTCAGGAGTATTGATTCTGCTATTTTTCTGCTCATGAAAAGTATTCAACAAGTATCCCAAGAATTCGGAACAATCTTGTTGTTCCAAGACTATAGGAAATCGATTGGTGGGAAAGATGATACATTTTTACGAAACTGCAGCTGCATGAACAGGTGTTTGAGTTTGGTGAATAAGTAGAAAGCATTCTCCTTCTCATTCATCGTTAAAACATTGTTCTTGAAATTCTTCGTCATGAACAACCATTGTAAAATGATATTCAGTGAAGCAAGTGTTTTCTGAATCACCTGATCCAATTTTCTTAGCAAGATTTTCAGGACAACTGTACTGATCCGTAAGGAAGAACATTTTTCACGAAATCTGCATGAGAACCATTTCTCAAGCTGCAATTGACCTTTCCAAGTGATGAAGGGTTTATTTGAGGGCCGTAATGACATATGTACATATTGACCGCACTGAACAAAAAGAATGTGGATCAATCACTTGCGTGTTAACCTTGATAGGAGACTGACATATCTCGACTTGTTCTGAAGAGATTTTAGTTCCGGTCTGAAATGAGGCCAATGCACGATCTCATCAAAATTATGTGAAGGAGGAATAACTCCAAGGACCGAAGCAGCATTATCAAGTTGAATTATACAAGAATTGAACAAATATTTTGCAGTTCAGAAATGGATGCAGCATATACAGTGTGGTCCACTGAGTTTGAAACAAGTAAGATTATTTTTTATTAATTTCATGATGGAACCGCCGAAAAGCATACAGCGTAGGTAAAAACTATCGAATTAGTCCAATATACACTAAAGATAATCCCCTTCAATTTAAGAGAAAGTGTGTTCCAAAGAAATATAATTATACATGTATACTTTGGATATGTAATGTTTTCGAAAATAATAGAAATCTGAGTAGTATCTTTTATATTTTTCCAATTGAAGTCTCGTTATTTTTGACCAAATTTAACATTTTTTGACCTACCCTATAAGTATGCCATTCTAATTTGATATGGCATATGTACTAACGCCATTAGTCACTGATTCAAATTCATGAAATTCATCCATTTCAGAAATAATATTATTTGTATTATATTGAGTTGAAAACAAAATCATATTCTGCCTCAGCCTTGGATATATTGAAATTTTCAAGGCATATGTTGAATACATTGATTTATATTTTTAAATACTCAAACCAGAAACTGAAAGCAACGTATTGTTCTCGAATGAATGTACAACGGTGGAAAAAATTTATATATTAAAAACATAAAGGTCTCAAGACACTTTCTAGAGGTCCACCGGTATAGTGAAAAATTTTGGTATCTCATTGTGATGTATTTTATTGATTCAAAAAATTCATGAATGTTATATTTTGACTTTGTACACTAGTCATTTGAAGCACTAGGCATATGTTTACAAAAGGTAGAGGAAAACAAATCTTTCTGAATCATATTTATGATCTTTTCATTTCATTTTAAAAAATCCTACATGATTCATATATTCACATCAACGATCAATTGACTTTTTATTCAAAAAAACATTTCACCAAACCTTATATACATTGTTTTCCTTAGAAGATACATTAGAATAACTTCAAAATGAACAGCAGACGGGATCAAGTTTTCACCTCATCAGCAATTCAGGAAACGATTTTTTTGCATTTGTTCGTGTTTACTTCGTTTTGACCTGTCATATAGTCTTACGTAATTTGATGACCTTACATAATATTATTGTTGTAAATTCACAATTATGTTTCGATCTGGCATTTTTAACAACAGGTTGCCTAGTATGGAAATAATAATTATACTCTCGTTCTTCAGTAACTCCGTTTCCATACATAGTAACGGCAAGAAAACGATATTTTTTTAAACTGGAATGACTGAAACGAAATATCGGGATGAAATATCGCTTGTTTTCGAAAAGAATTATTGCTCACCGCCAGCTATATATCTTCTCAAAATTACTGCCTTTTAATAATGTTATTTATTACAAGCATGCGTATTTGAAAACAACCTTGGAAATTTGGCACACTCGAAAAAATCTTCATAAACACCTGCAAAAAGCATATCGAGTGAAATTTGAACTCCACTCATGAAAATATATACAGGGTAGCCACTGAAAACGAAACAAGGACAATTTGTTTCAAATGTTATAAATGGCATTAGAGAAATATTTTCCGTCTAACCTTGTCACTGCCAAATCTAACCCTCAAATCTTTGTTGGGATCAGGAGTCAAGCGATACTCCGGTTTCAAATTAATAAGTATTAAATAATTCGCCAATAAACGTCTGTATATAACCAAAGTTTACCGAATACTATAGTATTCTGTAGTCTTTGATATAACGTCTACGTATGATATACGTCTTCTCACTTTTAATATCAATTTTCAATATACAGCTAGTCCGAATACTAATTAGGAATTTTCTTACTGGTCTACTCACAATTTAGTACTGCTCTGGAATTCGATGCCAATAATAGAAACTAGACGCAGTTTTTTTCAACCTTCCTTTAAAAGTATTTAGAATGTAGCATCTCACAGATTTTTATTTTAAAGTCATCTAAACCTACTTATGAGAATAACACGTATCACGGTTTTGTAAACTTTTATAGTGAAAATCAAAATAAATCTCATTAATAAGTTTAGAATTTACACTACAGTGAGATTTTTTGTTTTGAAATTTCAATACAAGATAGTTATATAGTTAGGCATTTGTTTACTTTTGAATTAATAAATTGAAACTGAACAGGTGAAACAGAGTTTCAAATGTACATGGATAATAATGTATTTCGTTGAATAGCTTGAGTGCAGATAGTAGAAACGTTGATTATTTTGTATTAGGAAAGTGAAAAGAGTATATATCACATATATTATGGAGTGGTATTTAGTACTCTTAGTCTGGGTCACAAGATCCTTTCTTTAGAACTTCTGTCCGAGGGCACTGAAAATTATGATCCAGGACTCATTCAATTCGAAATGACCTCTAGCAACTTTTTGAAAAATTTCAAGAGGAGGTCGAAAAAATTGAAAAAGGTATAAACAATTCAGTAAAAAAAGAGGTATTTGTTTTTTTTTGCAAATATCTCGGAAAATATGAAAATGTTTTTGAAAGAAGATCCTTGAAGCAGAGGAAATTTCCTAAAAATAAAGTTCCTTTTTCCTGAACTCTATCTTCAATATTTATAATTTTAATTCAGAGGCGAAACTAGCGCTAAAAGCGGGCAATGCGCGTCCCGCATGCGCTGACTGATACTGACCCTTGAACAATAAAAATTATTTTAATACATTAAATATCATTATTATTATTGTAGACACTTGAATAAAGGTATTGTACAATATATTTGAAATTTTTTTGAAGGGATTTTTATCAGTGACGAATATTATGATTTTTAAAAACAAAATCGTTTCTTAAAAATATTGTTTAATTGCTTAAAAACGCATTTGCTGATTAACAATTTTTTTTGCTTCTGAATATGAATATTAAGGAACAATTTTTTCAAAATCATAATTTCTATTTCTCTATGATATTTCCAATGTATATTTTTTTCATTTATTTAATGAATAATTTGTTTAAAAAATAATTCTTACGATATATTTTTTTAATAGGACCAAAAAAACTATGTGTCATTTCTTGTTTGGAAATTTTATAATCATAATATTCATTATTGATGAAAATTCCCTAAAAAAATTTCAAATATCTTATAAACAATATATTTATTTATAACAATTATTTATAAAATAATAAATTGAATAAATAGAGCTAAAAATTATGAAAAATAATTTTTAAGTAACTTCAAATAATAAGAATACGAATAAATTTTAATATTGAAAAAAATAATTTTCTCATGGCTTTTTAACGTCTTTGATTATTGATAACCAAGTGGAAAATCAAAATTTCTCCAACAGTATTATTTGTGAAGGCTTTCAAGAAAAGTTTCAAGATGTGAAATTAATTTGAGGTAAATTTATAACTTGTAAAAATTAGTTAATTAACTGAAGTATATATAGCTAATAAAATAATCACGTGAAAAATTTGTTTTTCATGGATTTTCGTCTATTCAAGTGTCTAGAAGATATGTCAATTTTTTTCTTAATGATGATAATAATAATGATAATAATTTAATTTTTATTGTTCAAAGGTCCCAATCGGTCAGCGCATGTGGGACGCGCATCACCTGCTTTTAAAGTTATTTTTGCCTCTAAATTAAAATTATAAATATTGGTAAGGTGGGACTTTTTTTAGGAAATTCCCTCCTCTTTAAGAGTTTTTTTTCAAATTTCAGATATATTTAATATTTTCCGAGATATTTGCAAAAAAACCAAACCCTCCTTTTCTTACTAAATTGTTTTGAAATTCTGTAATTTTTTGGAGCCCCTTTTGAAATTTTTGAAAAAGTAGCTAGAGGCCATTCCGAATCAAATGAGCTCTGGATTACAGTTTTCGGTGACCTTGGACAGAACTTCCAAAAAAAAAAGGATCCTGTGATCCAGGCTATCTGGGCTATTGTGCCAGAGGCCCTGGGTTCAATCTCAGGCTAAGTCACATTTTCGACATTTTTTAATATTGCGAAAAATTGCCAATACGCATTCTCTCGTATAATGGCCATATTTATCGCTCGTTGTATGATAGGTATACTATTTCCAACCAAATTTTGTTCAGACATCATAATTTATTTTTAAAGTGATATTCATTATTGAACAAAATATTTCATATTTACAGTGGCGATGAGTCCATGCCGTAACGAGCGCGTAGAGCACTGTTTTTTGGCATTAAATTAAATGTGTAGTTTGAACTAATTGATTTTATTAATAAATCTTTCATTTTCATTGATACTTTTTGATTCATGGGCGAAAAAGAAAATGCCTCTTTGTAATTTCTTATATAAATTGAGAGGTGTATTTTTAGGAGAGATCATTTTTGAGAAAGAAAGTTTTCTAACTTTATAAAAATTATGTAAGTAAGATTATGTATTAGTAAGAAGTACGTACCTTTCAGACACAAACTGGAAGAAAATGCCTCAACATATTTGTATCAGGAAGGAGGAGAAGATGGCCAAAAAATTTCTTTTACAAATATTTTTCTCCGAATTGGAAGGGTTATATATTTAGGAGGGACCAGTTTTTAGGAAAGAAAGTTTTTGGCTTTCTACTACTCCATCTTGATACAAAAAAATGTGGGAATCTTCCAAAGAAAGTAAGGAAGTAATCAATTTGAAAATATGTAACTCTATACATGAATGTGTAGATCATGCAAATAAGCAGACACAAAATGGAAGAGAGTCCTCTTGAAACAGCTACTTTCATATAAACATTGAATTAAACGAAAGAAAAAAATTCTTTTGAAACAAATACTTTTATATGAACACTGAATTATACAGAAGATACTTTTCTCTACTCAGTTTGTATTCCAAACATTCGTTATAGAATAAAATTCTATAGAGAGATTCCTCTTGGCTGGTATTTAATCAATTAGGTGAATGAA
>WOGP01006386.1:0-12415 GCA_015342065.1 Leptinotarsa undecemlineata | reverse complement strand
TTTTATTCGGTGTTACTCGTATAGGTAATTTCTTTTCATTATATCAATAATTGTAGACGACCCAACCCTAATACTTGAATGAACCTCACTTCCGAACTTTCAGTTACTGAAAGTCAAAGTTTTTATTTTGATAATTGTGAAGTCAGTCTCAAATCTACGGAAAATATTTCCAGTCCACAAAAATCATTAGTGAAAAAAAAATTTGAACTGTGTGGATGAAAATTGACAATTTTAAACAGGAAGGTGCAAAGTGACAGTGTTATCATCTGTTTTGGGGCTAAAGCAGAATCTAGTAGAACACTCACTAGAGCCTTGTTACGATTGATTTCGAAGATAGTTGATTACAAATATGCTGAATGCTTTTTACAGTGAGCTATCGTCCCCATATGAAAGACTTATGAATCAACGAGGTCTTGTCTTGTAACGTGCGATTTCTAGTACACAATGTCGGTCACTTTAGAGTATTTTCTTCAAATTGATTCTCGGAGTAAATATCGACTAGACAGCCATATCTATGATAATAATAATATGTATGTCGAAAATATTTAATGACCATGTGAAATAACTCATACATTCATGAAAAATAATATCATCACATCACAGCCATTATTATTCAAAACCATTCATTTCGTGATGAAACTTTCGAAATCCTATCGGCGATGATCATCCTATTTTGAAATTTTCTAACTCTTGATCTAACTGACACCAAATCATTTTTGTATTCGTTGTGATATTTTTCAACAATTATTTTTCGCAAAAATTCATTAAATTTTAATTTCCATCTATCACAACATTGAAAAATCAAAGGGTGATGAATCTGATGATCGTGTATGTCACTTCAAGTTGCGTCTTTCCCTAATCAGGCGCCGTACGGATGAGGGTCCTTTGATGTTTCAACAAGACGGTTCTTCTTTGCAATATTTTTCGATTGTCATGGATGTACTATCCACTATAAAAATCTTCATGTGCCAACACACATTAGCCTGGTTCAATATTAGTTGCTTGGTGAGTCCTGGAATTATTAATTTTTTCATTTGGTCGTTTTGCGAAATCAGCAATGTTTTTATAGATGTAGATTATTCCTAAAAACGAACGTAGAGTAAAAAAGTGTTTATACGCATTTTCTTATGTTTTATTTTTCTTTTCCTACTATTCAACAAATGGATTGAACAGAAGATCTTTAGCATCTGAGTTTTGCGAATTAAGAATAACAATTCAGTTAAAAATTGAATAAGGACAATTCAGGAAAATAAGAACTAAATCAATGGAAATATTAACGTATACCTATAGATATTTTTAATTATGATTTAAATTGGTAATTGGATCAATGACTAGGAAAGAACTGTCAGTTGATGTTTGAATACAAAACCAATATACAGGCCGTTTTTATTTCTTATCCCACTTTTGCTATCTCGTAAATGGTAATACCTACAAGGTCGGTTAGAATGCACAAAAGTTTACTATTTTGAGGAACTATAATAAAATCTTTTCAGATCATGTATATCAGTGGTTGTTTTCGAAATATTCGCCAAGAATTGGAATTGTTGAATTTTGTCTTGAAATTGGGTCTAACGCCCCCATTCCGAATGGTATAAAAAAGGCAGAGGAACTTTAAATACTGTTTCATATTTGTTATAATCTGATATCAACCAATTTGCAATGCGACGTTTAGTTCATCGGATTTCATCATTAACTTTATTTTTTTGAATATGGACCACTGAAATAAAAAATTCAGCTGTGTATTACAATACAGGTCCGTATTGAAAAGAATCAAATTTATTATGAAGTCTATTGAACGAAACATCGCATTGCAAATTGGGTTATATCGGACTATAACAAATATGACACAGTATTGAAAGTTTCTCTGTTTTTTTTTCACATTATTTGAAATAGAGGCGCTAGAGCCAAAAAACAAATACCTATCTACAATTCAAGTTTTTGGTGAATATTTTAAAAACAACCACTGAAATTCTGGATCTGAAATAAAAAATGTTCGTCCGATTCAACCGTCCTTGTAGGTTTTACCGTTTCCGAGATAGCAATAGTAAGATCTAAAAAACGTCCTGTATAATAATCTTGAATTGATTATTTCATCATTACTGAATTCATTGAAATTCATCTGCCATTTAAGGCACATACAATTTGTTGCCTCATTCACACATTATGATGGTAGCATGTGGTAATAATATTTTTTAGCATAAAACTCGATATATCCATGTTCGTTTAAAAAATGGGATCTGGCTAACGCGAGTGATCTCCAGTGTTTCTTAGTATTGCCGTAAATTATTCACAAATATTTCAAGCTATGCGCAGTCAAGTGAATTTCGAGGAATGTCAACGTTCTTACATGAAGCGACAACTAAACACCCCCTAATTAAAGCACGTTTTAATTACATCCAAAAACATGATTAATATTACAGAAACATATGTCAGTTTAGCACTGCATACCTCCTAATGAGCCAGCTAGCGAGCCGAGCATTCCTTCTGCCCAAGAACATTAAATTTGATGCCCATATCCGGAATATCGGGAATCAGATACGATCGATGGTCAACTAGACCTATCGTAACAGGGTGGTCTGACTTCAAAATGAGAGAAGTTAGCCCCTGAGGCATTGAAAATGAATCGTTTTATAAAAAAGTGATCATCAGACATGAAACAATATAAGCTGTCTGACCTATACATTTCTCCCAAGTCTCTGGAAAACTCTACAGTCTCAAGGACTCATGGCGTTTCCCCTTTTTTTCCTTTTTTCCAGACACCCATCACAACAGTCTTGTTCCCTGTATTAGTCTGTATAGGTCTCTTGCTGGACGTATATAATATTCTTCTGGACATAATTTGGGTAGTCCATAAAATTATTTATCTCTTGTAATCAGAAGCTTCCTCTGTTCCTTTGTTGAATAACTTGGAACTAGCATTTTCGTTTCACACCCCTATTTTTTAAGGTATCCTCTTAATAGATAGTATCCAGCGAGTAGCCATGAAATTGTTCTGTTCCGATCCCTCCTTTGTTGAAGCAGTTTTTCGGTTATCTTTTCGCATTAGTCTTCATGAAGTATCGCAGTATCCTTTATGATTCTCATAGATCCGTTTCCGAATCCACTGAGTTGGCTCAGAACCTATTTATGGAGTTTAAAGATCCGTGTCTTGTAAAATTATCAGTTTTTTCGTTGTTTGTGTCCTAGCACCCACTATATGTATAGTGAATCGATTCCTGTCAGTCAGTTTCCTCAGTTCCTCATGGCACTTCCAGAACAGTCTCGATGTCATATTTGGGTTTGTCAGAGCCCATAGTGCAGCCTGCCTGTCTCTAAAAATATTGATCCACCCATTTTGGCCTCAAATTGCGCTTTGCAACATTGCATACACCTCAGCCTGGAAGACTTATGTGTACTGACCGAAGTAACTTGAATGAAGATTTTTCCCGCACAGTACATTCCAGCTCTGTTTCATGTTCGGTTTTCGAACCGTTTGTATACCAGAGGTTTTTGTCGGGCTTGTTTTCGAGATGACGGTTCATCCTCCACTCTTTGCGGTCAAAGACTGGAGACCCGCTGGGATTGTGTCGAACATGTATTTGGGTGTCATGTTTTCAGAAAACATATTGGATCGTTGTTCCTCCATATTCCAAAATTCATTTATCTTTCCTCAATCACTACAAGATGCAAAGGATGAAGGATGCTTTCGTTATTTCCGAACACTCAAGTATGTGCATCCTACTTGATTCCAGGTCGGCCTGGTATCCAGTGTAACTACTAGATATATGAACTCCCTCTACAGCTGGTCCTCTTCACCTCGCAATTTTAGAAGTCTTAGGCTTCTCTATCAAGGTGCTTTTGGTGAATGCTGCAATGGTAGATGTAGTCGTCTCATTTTCATTATTTTTTTGTTATAATATTCAGAGTCTGCTGCACTAGGACGACTAATAAAATTTCGAAGAATTTTTTTCAGCAGGCACAGATAGTTCCTAAGTCGTTCTCAATCGTATTATATTTGATTTTTCTCAGGTTCGGTGTGCCCATATAATAATATCGTGATTATTCGATTTTCTTATACGAGTTGTGCTACCATTGGTCTTTTATATACTTCCACAGGAGTTAAATTCCTAGAGGAATTAGTATTTCGTTCAATAATACTCACAAAAATCGTCCTTCAGTATCGCAATCAATGGTAAGTCAAAATGAAAATGAATTGAATTGAACTTTCTTTGGAATATTGCTCACGTACCTATAACATGAAGCCAAGCCCAACTTTAAGAGCGGGGAACATCGAAGGTAACTGGAGAATGTCTCTTTTCTAAAATAATTGTTTGATCTTTAGCCTGCTTGATGGCATCAATAGCAGTATATAATTCCTGAGGTACATTTTGAGGAACAATTCTATAAATTTGGAACCACACTTTTTGAAAATTATTTCATTTGAGCAACTAGACTTACAATCGAAATAATGACCACTTCTGCATAGGAGTCACTCTCAGAGTATTTTTATTCTTTTTTGCAGTTTTCTCCATTCCTGATGCTGCCTACTTTGTAGCTGAAACGCGCGACGTGAGGTGTATGGTAGATTTGGTGTTTGAAAAGAGTGCTTATTTTGCATTTTTGCAGTGTTTCTGCATTTCTTCCACGAATATTTATTTATAGTACTTTGAATTGTATTCAGATTCCTTGAAGAAATTTTGGAATTTTTTCCCAATTTTATAATCAATGGTAGTATAAAGTTGTTACTGCTATAAAATATGTTTTCAAAACAGGTAATAAGAATGATAAATAATTATTAAGTGATTGGCTGTTAAAATAACATTAAGGCACAATTATGTGTTATTCGGCAGTTTAGATCCAGATTCTTAAGGTGTTACTTGTACCTATTCGATTGATTAGGATTCATGGTGAACAGAGGTTTCGTTTTCTGAAAAATTAGCTACCATTTTCGGTATTCAACAGTTGATAACTCTTTGTAGACCTAATAATTTGGAAGTAGGCGTTTTTTGTTGGAAGAAACACGGTGGCAATAATTTCATGAATTATGATTATGATTAGTCATGTTGGTAGACCAAAAGGAACAGCATTTCATTCAAATCAATTTCTTGGATTTAACAACTTTCTCTCCAAATTCATAGTATTTCTGTTTCGTTAACGATTCCTGGTTAGAAAAGAAGACAAGGCGATTTCTTCCACTGTCGTATGCCTTTCCAAAACTATTGGTAGCAGACTCATTTTTCCAACAGCCCTAATGATAGATTTTTAAATATAAAAAATTGGTAGCAGACATTAGTTTTTAAATTTATTCAACTGTTGAAGTTTAATGATATGGTAGAATATTTTGCTTCCTAGTCTTCATTTATCCATGTTTGATTCAAAAGACAACCGACTCTTCGATGTTTCTTATTTCATACTTTTCAAAAACGATGGCGCTTTCAAAAAAGGCTCTAGATAATTTTCGAAATTCTCCCGAAAAATTATGTTGCGGTGCTGTGACCTTTTATTCAGGTTTGTCACGACACTTGTCGCGGTTTTGTAAACCTTTTATAGTGAAAATCTTTTGAGTAAACTGTAATAACAATAACAATGTCATTGATATTAACCCATTCACACAATCTTTTTCTTTACCTTAATTCCAATTATATAATAATGCAGGGAAAGAATAAAATGTAAATTGAGTCGAATTTACTCTTGCTTCAAAGATATCTCAGGCTCATTTCCCATTCAGCCCTCTCCCGGCAATTATCACCATCCCGGAATTGACCATTGCGGTCTTTGTTTTAATTAACCAACAGCAATGTCATTATACACTAATTTGAAATTCGAGGCAACATACAGAGTGACCGGTTTGGTATTGGAATGTACCTGACAGAAAAAACTTGACCATAATGAAAAGAACGAATCTTGACTAATTATTTATTTCAATATAATTGAGTTCACAGTTGTTGGGCATCGATGTATATAATTGGGGTATGGCCTAATGAGTATTTGCTAAACTTTAGGACACCAGTTGTTTTGGGAAGTTTCACTGAAACTTTTACTTTTCAGATGAAATGTGTGTCGTAACTACTTAATTTTTCTTGAACCACGTTCAGTAGTGACGAGATATCTGCCCCATTGAAAATCTTCAACATTTCTCAGATTTTGATATTTATTTTCTGCTAGTAGTATCATGAAAGAAAAACGAGCTCAACATCTATGATCATTCTGCCGGTTAACTACAAGCTAATATTTATTATGCCAAATTGGTTAGATATTGGTAAAATAATTCCGAAAAATTGCTTCTCAGTTTGGTAAAAACCTTTTACCAAGGTATCAAACACATAGCTTTGATACTCCGCATGGAAGCAAACTTCAAATTTGGTATCACTGAAGAAAAATAAATCAATTGAATAATATCTTTATTAGAAAATTGACATGTTTATCTGATTACAAAACTCAATATCCGATGACAACATTTCATAATATCTCGTAATTGACTAACAAATTATGCATTATAGCTGAGCCCAAAATATTTGGTTTCCGTTTTTCTTTCTAGAACAATACTACCAGTTTTATGATTGAATATGATTTGCTTCTTTATGCGAGTTATTGAGATCACTGAATATTTATTTAGATTGGAGTATAATTTGTTCGGTAAGATATTATGTATATCTTTTTGCAGTCAAATTATCAGCAAAAAGAAGTTGTGATGCACTGTTTTGAACCTTTGGTGTTGTAATGAATATTACGGGAGATTTTTCTCAACACCAAACCGTTATTTTAAGACCTCGACACGTGTTGCGATCACCAAGTGATCATCTTCAAGAGGCAGATCAAACTCAGTAACAGTACGGTACTGTTGATTTTCGAAACACGTGTCGAGGTCTTAAAATAACGGTTTGGTGTTGAGAAAAAATCCAGTAACATTCAGCAAAAAGAAGAGAAACTAAGTATTTCAATGTTGACAGTGAATCATTGATGAGGTAGTTCTAATACCTTGACAAAATTGACATTTATATCAATAGACATTTATGCAAATTTTCTCACATTGGAAATTTTTGCAGATGCTTCTATCTATCCAGCAGCACAAAACCTCGGTGGAATAAATCTAGTGATCACCGACAAACCGGTAGCGGATTGTTACTTTTCCTTAGTGCGGGACAGATTCAATTAAAACAGTTTTCCTACTGGTACTCGACTGATTTCATCGACGCTTTACCGTACTCACGAAACCTCTACCTGAGAAAGTATTTATTTCACTACAGTGAAGCAGTAACAGAGAATTTGTTACAGAATTCGGAAACATGTGAAAACATCTGTTCATACTTACGCGTGAAAAACAGGTTCCAAATAGGTTTTTACGTTTATCACAAGCCATCATTATGAATGACAACCCTCAGCAGCCAAAACTTGTGCGAGCTCAAGATCAATGATGTCTTTCATTCACGAGAGATATTCAAGTTACGAGGCACATTTGATTTCACCAAGAGCGGTACATATCAGAAATACGCGACGGATTGTGGCTGCTCAACGTTTTGGGGTTCGACTCAGTACAGCTCGAACTTCACTATTTGAATACTCTTTCATTTGGAGGAATGCGTTTATGTGGAATGAAATTCCTTTTCAACGTTTTTTGAAATGAATTCATCCTCCGGCAATTCAAATCTATCGTGAATCGCTACAGTAGCATAGGCACCGCTCTTAGAACGCCTAAAGAATTTTCCTGTAGTGTAGTCTAACTGAATTTGATTGGTATGAGTTCATATTTTGTTTATTTCAATGCAGTAACATCCATTGGAATAATGGGTTCAATATTATTTTGCCAAGAAAAAGTGGAGATACATTTTCATGCATTACTAAATCCTGTAAAAGGTCGAAGGTCCTTATATTTCTGAGAATATATTTGAAAAAATGAACATTTTTCAATTCAAAACTCTTCTAGTAATTAGAGAGAACTGACAAAAATCGAACACTAGTTTGAATACATTTTATACGGGGTGTATCAAATTCGATCCTCACCATTGGGATCTCGGAAAATATGAGAGATACGAAGAATGTTAAATTGAGGCAAAGTTGCGCATTCACCTGACTGAATATGCCGTTAAGAAAGTTCAGAAATTCCAAGAATATCCGGAGATATCCGGAAAAAACAGAAATGTTTGATTTACCCTGTATTACAAATACATACATTTTTATCATATCTCTTTTTTCTTCATTCGTGAAAGCCATTTTTTACCAAAATGTCCATGACTTGTACAATAACAAAATGTCATTCAGTGTAACAAATTGAAAGTCAAATTTAGAAACGTCAAAGAAAAAGCATATTATGATAAGAATTATTTTTTCATTATCTCCAGTTTTTCGAAAAAGAATGATAACTTATGATACACCACTGAAAAAGTGAAATCTGGTTTTATTCAAAACGGAAATAATCTAATAAGAAAAAATAAATTTGATGATGGTGGCCGGAAGACGAAACGTCGGATAGCAAATCTGAAAACACCATTATATAGCAGGGATAAGTGGCAATGTGGAAGTGCAATAAAGCCAGAAAAAAATAAAAACCATTTTCCAAAATTTCTGTTTTTCCCAGATATCTCCGGATAAACTCAGAATTTCAGAACTTTCTCAACGACATGTTCTCAGTCAGGTGAATACGCAACTTTACCCCAATTTTTACCATCTTCGTACCTCTCATAGCTTCCGAGATTCCAATGGTGAGGATAGAATTTGAAACACCCTGTATAAGATATGTTTTTTTATTATTTTGTTCAGTCTTCAGTGTTTTTTATTAAAATCAATTTCATAATCAAAGACTGTTATTTAATGTTTTTGATTTTGCAGCTTTTACTTTTGATATTTTTTAATTAATAAAAACCTATGAGATTATCACATATCAGTATCATACATGAGAAGTTTCAAAATCGTTTGTTCTCTAATTATCGATCTAATGAACGAAGAAACAGATATATTTTTTTCAATATATTTACACAATAAAATCTCCAGATTGATTTATATCTTTGATTGATTCTTAAGCAACAATTGCACAGAAATTCATTCACGAAGAATCCCTGAATACAAAGCAATCAGAGAACTATTCATATGTGGAAATATTCACGAATCGAACACCATCACAATTGTTGGGCAATTAGGTATCATTTCACGGCAATGGACAATGCCATCATTCATTAGTAACTCCATTTCACACCTGGCCTCTTTCCTCTCGTCTGCATTTCAACGATTTCGTCTACTACAATGTGGTCAAAAAGGTATTACTATCAAGGGGAGATTTATAATTTGGGTAATTAAAATGACATTTTCATGTCTATTAAATCAATTATCCAGACGAAATTTCTGTTTTTTTTTTCAGAAATATTACGACAAATACTAAACGACCTAGAAAATGCAAAATTAAGCAAGTATAAGCATCGTGGTGTTGGTCAGATGACGTTAGAGGCCAGTAGATATTATTCTTCAACTGCCCATAACTTTCTCATTTGTAGAGAAATTATGATATTTCGCTTACAGTTTTGTAATATTTCGCCTAATTTTTTCAATATAAAAATGAAAATTTCTCCATTAGTCCTACATCTGGGATTTTCAAGAAACTGGAAAATATTTATTCTCAATGGTTACGAAAAAATAGGTTATACCGAACTCATTCACTCATACTGCCTGACATGTTCCATGTTTTTAGATGTTACCCAAATAATGATAATTTAAATAACATACAAAAAATATTGTAAAATATAAAGACTTTGTCCGAAAACTCAAAAATACATGTATCTTCAATTCCAAAAATCCTGAAAGACACAACTGGAAAAAATAGAATTCTGAAATGAAGTGATGAATCGATGTAACTCACTGAACCAATTATGAGAAAAATATGATACTAAATAGAATAGAAAATAAAGATGAGAAAATGTAAAGAAAAACTATTATACTGGCAGAGAATGAATTCAACCTTGTTGATCTCTTCATCTCCTGAGGAAAAAAAACTTCAGAAGAGACCAATGGTCCTGGTGTTCATATCAGGTCAAAAAGATGAGACAGTTAAAACACGTTTCAGTAGGCATAGTCCTGCTCTGCGAGTGGAAAGATGGCTACTACTCAGCATAAATGAATGAAAGGAACTTCAAATCCTGACCTTTTCAATATAAGAAAGATCCTTCAAGGCTTTGGAGAAGAATATGTTCAAGATCTATACAGTTCTGGAGGGTCCTAACATCAGTTCAGATATTAAGAGTATTACAAGCAAAACTACAGAATAGCAAAGAAACTCCCATGGAACATGCGAAAGAATTGAAGGAGTTTAGTATTGCTTTAATACAAGAACTCTGGGTTTACAGGGGAAAAATCATGGGGTTTGAGGAAATCAGAGGGGGATTGAAGGTCGAATACTCGGGTGTGATACTAGACCCCAGGCTAACCTTGAACCAACATCTAGACAGAGTGGAAAGAAAGATGGAGGTATTACAGATGCTGGCCAGACATACCCATAGAAAGACATGACATGATATATTGGCCCTACACCATGGTGGCTGAACCCATGATAACGTATGTAGGTATGGTCTGGTGGCCAAAGATGAAACAAACAACCGCTATCAACAAACTAAGCAGGATGCAAATACGTTCTTGTTCAAGAAGAAGGGAACTAATAAAATGGTTCTTCAGCTTCCTGAAAGTGGCCGTCGATGGATATATCTCGAATACTCTCACCATCAACACTGGTGTTTCTCAGGGATCCATATCGTCTCCAACCCGCTTTTTAATGTATGTCAACTACTTATTGAAAAAACTAAGAATGAAAAGAGAAATGAAAATTTCTATGTTTTCAATAAACTTTTTTTATTGTGTAGGTAAGTTTGAAAATGAATATTGCTTTGCTGACGACATCACACTTGTCGCGTCATTCCATTTGGTTTCCACAACATCGGCTACGATGTTCACCGATGCTTCACCGGTAGCAGGAGGTTGCATATCTTAATGAGGATCTAGAAGTAATTTCAAATCGGGGTGAAAGTAACCAGGTTCAATTCAAAGCCACAAAAACCCGGGCATCGATTTTCTCCAATAAGATAAATGTCTCTGAACCGAATATAATAATATCAGGTCAGACAATTCCGCTTTCTACTCCGATTAGTTTTTCGGGGTTAAAATGGACACGACTATGTCTTGGCACAATCACGACACTGGAATTGCAAAGTAAAGAAGTACTGAAGGAATTCATACACGAACTCTGGGTTTACATGAAAAAAATCATGGAATTGGAGGAAATCAGGGGAGATAAAGGTCAAATACTCCGGAGTGATACTAGATCCCAGGCTAACCTTGAACCAACATCTACAAAACGGAAAGGAGAGATGGAATTAGTACAGATGCTAGCCAGACGCACCCATAGAAAGACATGGGGGGCTTAAATCTGACATGATATATTGGTCCTACACCATGGTGGTTAAACCAATGAAATCGTATGTTGCAATGGTCTGGTGGCCAAAGATAAAATATACGACCACTATTAACAAACTAAGCAGGATGCAAATACTTCCATGTTCGAGAAGAAATGGACTAATCAAAACCACACCAACAGCTGCATTGGACACTGTTTTAAATATTCGACCTTTACATCTTATAATAATGAGGATAGCATTGGTGGGCTGATTCTGACTGGAAAACTCACGGAGCCACATCAGGCAGAACATAAATTTCGGGAATTTGGAGAAATAACATTGAACACGTTCTTGAACCACACACATATCACTGACACAAATTTTGCGGTTATCGTTTCAAATCGCGAAGAGTGGAGAGTGAATAGTCATCCCGAGAACATGCTCGGCAGAAACACCTGATATACGTACAGGTTGAAAGCCGAACAATAGACGGGAGCTAATATTTACTATACGGACAGAACTTTTCATTTCAGTTACTTCAGATAGTACATATCAGGCTTCAATAAAATGAAGAGATTCATAGATAGCCAGGCTGCACTAGGGGCACTCATAAATACAAAAGTGACTGGTCTGGGAATGACGTGAATAACTTAGGAATCTGGCGGATTGAAATAGGTTGACTATATATTGGGCGCCATGACACTCATCTTATGACTTGTCTTATACCATGTGTATGATCTTAAAGGATGAATAAATATTATTATTATTATTATTATTATTTTCACCGTAGTGTGCGTTGGTCAGGCCCTATCTCCCGAAGCCCCGATACATTCATGAGGGCGCGCCAGAATTATCAACCAATGACCACTTCCCACACCGTGAGTTAATTGTAATCATTGGGTCCGAGAATCATGTGCCCTGAGCAAGCGCAGTGAGCCAAGAATGACAGCCTTCTGCATCTGTGCGGCTAAGATATCTGCCTCAGTGCGGCAAGCCGGTATGATTTTGAGATTCGGGAGTAGAGAGGACATCATTCCACCAAGGACTCCAATAATCAAAACAAC
>WOGP01006385.1:0-12416 GCA_015342065.1 Leptinotarsa undecemlineata | reverse complement strand
GATAGTGTTTGAAGTTGTGTTTACTACAGTATACATAAACTGTGTTTTACGAAACGAAGAATTTTTAGAAATAATCAATAATATATGTCTAATTCAGAATCAGAAAATGAAAGTGAGTAGCCTCCTGCAAATGAAGCAAAAAAAAAACAACGGCACACTATCAAGTCATGAGTCAGTAAATGTGTACTCCACTCTCTAGGTAGATTTTTATAGCATATAATGTGTTTGAATTAATTACATAGGGACTTACAAAATGGTATTGCAAAATCAGAGTTGATAGCAAGTAGAGCACGAATGTTTGTTTTATTTGTTATCAACATGAACATCAGAAAATTGATGAACAAAATAGTTTTTTAATAATGGTGTTTATTTCGAAACAGTTGTCATCGATATTTATAATTTAATATATTTAGAAATATTTTGTCAAATCTATCTGTGTACAACTTCACATAATTTCTCAAGAATGAACTGTTATAAATTGTGTGCCCCAATTCAATAATAGAAATGGATAGGTAGCATTTCAAACAAATAGTCAAATATAACATCAGAAATGAAACTAGCTGATTTTTGAGTTTACTAGTATAATAAAGCCACATTAAAATATTTTTCATGTTTATTCTAATTTAATAATTTTTATCAATATTTCAATACCCAACAATGTTTTACATCTCTCAGGCATCCTATAACGGTTCACACTTTTGAATCCTTATACGGCAAAATTGTTTCAATTCAGGTAGACCAAAGTTACGTAGTTCCAACTGTGAATGAACGCTATTTCTTATCCTTTTTGAGTTAGTGGCAAGTTTTCTTTGTGCATCGAATTACGATTATAAGTGGTTGAGCTAAAACCAGACCTGGTATATTGGCTATACACGATAGTGGTTAAACCCATGACAACATACACATCTCTGGTCTGGTGGCCAAAGATGAAGCAGACGACCGGCATTAACAAACTAGGCAAGGTGCAAAGATATACATGTTTGGGTATGATGGGAACAATGAGAACTACTCCAATAGCTGCATTAGAGATACTCCTGAATCTACCTCCTTTACACCGTGTGATACTGGGGGAAGCCAGGATAGGCCAATTCAGACTGGAGCACATATTGAATATGTGCATGGACCACATGACACTGAAGTACACCTTTAACACATACTTCACGACCAAAATCATAAGTCGTGAAGAGTGGAAGACCATTAGTGATCCCGAAAACATGTTTAGAAAAAACACCTGGTATACAGATGGATCGAAGACGAAACACGGAAAAGGAGCTGAAATATACCGAATGCATAGAAAGTTAAACTACATCTATCCCCTAGAAATATACACATCCGTCTTTCAGGCGGAAGTGTATGCTATCTTGCAGTGTGCAAGGCTTATTAATTTGAGACCTCAAAGAAATGAGCGGATAAATATTTTTACAGGCAGCAAGAGCGCACTAGGGGCTCTGACAAACCCGGTGACATCAAAACTGGTCTGGGAATGCCATGAAGAACTCAATAAACTTGCAAGCAGGAACAAATTAACTCTGTACTGGGTGACACGACATTCAGGAATTACAGGTAATAATAAAGCTGATGAATGCGCTAGACGCGGATCATCAACTTCATATATAGGTCCTGAACCAGCTCTGGGGAAACCAAAATCATTGGTTAGAAACCAGATCAGGACATGGACCAATAGGAAGCAGACAGAGTACTGGACAAAAGTACCTGGCAACAAACACAGTAGAACCTTCATTAGGGATCCGTCCGAGAAAAGAACCGAAGAACTACTTCAATATAGGAGGGATCGGCTCAGAATAATAACAGGGCTACTATCCAGTCATTGTCCGCTTATAGGACAGCTGAATAAAATGGGGCTGTACAGCGGAGACCTCAGCTGCAGAGTAAGCAACGAAGGGATAGAAACAGTTCAACACATCTTATGCAAATGTGAGGCACTGAAGCACAAGAGACATATGGACGTACGAATTTACGTCCAGAAGAATATGACGAACATCCAACACGGAACCAGTACAAACTAGCACCGGGAACGAGACTGATGGAATGAGTGTCATGAGAAGATGGGAGAATAAACGCTATGAGCCCAAGAGGCTGCAGTGTTTTCTGGAGACTTGGACTGAATGGACAAGTCGGACTGCTCCCAAGGTACCAAAAAATGTTATTATTGATTTGTTGTTTGTAATTCTTTTTCTTGACACTGTAACAATATCGATAAAAAATATTTCATCCTGTAGCTGGTTTGAAAAGTCAATATATGAAATTTCATCAATTTTTCATGTGTATGCTTTCTGCTATTTCTCGTCACAGAGTGACATGAGTGACAGCTCATCTTGTTATGACAGAAACAGTTTCTCTATTTTTCACGCACGCATTTCATTCGTGAACGAAGTCACAAAATTTCTCAAGAATAAACTTCAAATCTCAAACTGTGTTACCTCTTTTATCAATTGAGATGAATAGTATTTTAAACAAAAAACCATTAACTTCTCAAGGATCTAAAGGAAGAATACTCTATAATTTCCCACAGTGTTAAATATTTCAGATAACGAATCCATATCATCTCAAGATATTCACGATGCTACATAAAAGAAGACCAGTTACATATTTGGGTGTGGCGCAAAATTATATTCAATTATGTTGAACGATTCAGAAATATGTTTATGAGTTAACTGAAGGTACTCGACACCATTGTCAAGAATGTTCTCCACCCAATTCCAAAGATTTATGAGATGTTTTCTGGTACTAGGTGAATTAGTTTAATCTAAGCTCGTATCTGATATGTATATTATACAAGTCAGAGTTCAATATTCCATAAATTAATTTTAATAGGATCGATTATTGGCGTAAATTTGTCATTAAAGAAACCTTGAGAGAAATGACCATAAATTTTTATTAAAAAAAGGTGAGTTATGTATTCTGATTTAATGAGAAATGTGCGACATTTTTAAATATACCTTAGATTAATGATCCCCGTGGGCTGAGAAATATAATTAAGTCAAATTCCAGTTGAACAAGCGAAATATTCAGAAAAATTAAAATCACAATAACATTTTACAAATGTTATTGGAATATCAGTTGTTTACAAACAAAGTCCATTGGAAATCACTCAAAGAATTCTTTTATTGAATAAAATGTATTCTTCGATATTCAGCATATTATATGTCTCAGACTTGCTACACAAGTGAAACTCGTTTCAGTTTGAAACTCTTTGTCATTGTGCAACCATTTATTCATACTATTACTTGAAAAAACTGTCATACAAAGAAATAATTAACTTTCATTCAAGTCGTACTTTCTTGAAGAGAGATTATAAGAATTTAATAGAACCTGCAAATATCTTCTGAAAATCCATATCAAAACTTACTGTAGGATTTTCAAGATAACAAGTTTCACAAAAAATGTCAGAGTAAATTTAATAGTGAATTTCGAATAAGTCATGGTCATTTCTAAGAATGAAAAGTGAAATATGTTGATACAAATCCTTTTGGATTTATGGTAAAGTATCTTTTTGAAACGATATTTTATTTTAAGTGGAAAACTGTAGTAGTTTGGGTAGTAGCCGGGTCGGTCGGTAACCGGGCAGTTCGACGAGGGTGCTTTGTTCACTCAGTCAATCGGTCGATGTGTGAGTCGATGGTTCAAGCCCCATGCAGAACGCTCGATTTTCACTTGCTATCGTCCATCCCGTGCTAGGAATAACACGTAAAGGTAAGACCTCGTTAGTCCTTAGCTCGCACAAGTTTAGACTTCTGAGGGTTATCGTTCGTAGGGGTGCAATAGCTGGTTAACGGAAAAAATATATTTTAAACATATTTTTAAACATAAGATGAACTCAAGGTTTAGGTATCATCGCTGCATTTTTTCACACCAGTTGCATTTGCGTGAATTATTAATAATTATCGTTAAAAAATAAGATGAAGTAAATAATTGGCAAAGAGAATTTTTTCCGCAAAGACTATTGATTCACGCATTCAAAAAATACATTTCAGTTTATATTGAAAGGGTTATATTTTGAGGGGTGACTAATTTTTGGGAAAGATACTTTTTGGCTCTCTCCTACTTTATCTTGATACAAAATATGTTTTCATGGCAGTAGCTATTTCAGGAGAGCTTTTTCTTTCAGTTTGTGTGAAAGAAACTTCTTTGCATGACCTACACATCTATGAATAGTGTTACACATTTTGAAATTGATTGCTTGCTTTCTTTTTTTGGAAGAATCCTACATTTTCTGTATCAAGATGGAGTAGTAGGAAGCCAAAAACTTTTTTTCCCACATTTCAGTTATTTTTGTATACTGACGGACTTTTCCGAAATTTTCGTAGTTGTATCAAATCTACAAATAACTTTCTACTATTACTATTGTTGCGGCTTATGGACTACACTTCATTCAGTTTATGAATGTTTCTGTTGACGCCAACACTCATAAAATTGAAGAAAAATAATGTTATATATTATGGACACACCTTTCAGTAGGCGAAGGCAAGGTTGAAAATTTGAATGGAATTTGATATACGCCAGGTAAACTTAGGAGTTTGTTTTCTTTCAATATGAAGTCAATGAAGAGCCCTGATGCACTTTTTTCACACAAATTGAATTTCTGGGAAGTCTCCCAATACATTTTTCGTCGAATAAAATATGTGCATCAATTTCGCTTTGACAATTGTGAAAATATACGAGAGTTGAATAATAACACAATTCGAAGGTAGGTAGGTCTAAAGTGAGTGGATCTATTCGACCCTCCACCGCAGCACACAAGGGTTTATTGTGGCTCACACCTATTCACATTCAGCCTAATAAACCCAGCTTCTTAACGAAGCCGATTAGTTTGTATGTTGAGTGGTATTTCAGGTCATGTGGTGAGAGTACGGATCTGCCAAACTCAAAAAACCTGATTCGGTCCCCAGAGGGGCAGGCACAAAGTATATGCTCTGCTGTTTCATCATTTTCCAGACGGAGGCGACACACACTGTCTTCCGACAGTCAAAAGTCTCTGCATATGATGATTCAAAGGACAGTAACCTGTAAGAAGGCCTGTTAGATATTGTAGTTCATCCCTACTGTAGTCCATCAACTGTTTGGAATCAAGCTTCGAAGGGTGAATAAACGCCTTTGAGTGAGCCAATTTTGGAAGATTCTGTCAGAAGGCTATGACTCTTCTTGCCATCTAGGTGTTCAGTGTTTGTTTGGCAAAGCCCAAAGCGATGCGACTGACAGGTTCTGGTCCAATGACTCCGCTTGCAGCACCCTCCTTTGCAAGAGAGTCAGTATCTTCATTGCCTTCTAGGCCAGTATGGCTAGGAATCCAGACCCGAGATAAAACTTCAAGTCTTCCTATCGAAGAGAGACGTTTTTGGCAGTTTGCAACCAATTTAGAAGTTGCTCGGTAGGAGCCAAGAGCTTCCAACGCCGCTTGACTGTCCGAGATCATTTTTATTGACTTGTGAATGAGGTTTGATTCATCCAATCTCTCCGCATACAATTCAATGGCGTAAATTTCCGCTTGAAATAAAATCGCATAAGTTCATAGGCAGGTATCCAGGGTCTACTACTTAAAACACCTGCACCAGAACCGGAAGCTGTTTTTGATCCATCTGTGAACCAACAGCTATTTCCAAGTGAGCGTTCCAGGCGAGTCTTTTATCAAGAACAATACCAAGATATTTCACCTCCGTTCCAAATGGAATGACGACACCATTGAGGGAAAGTGGCGTTAGATCGTCCAATTTTCTTTTTTTGGGAGGATTAATACATTTTTGCTGGGGTTAGCAGACATCTACTTCCTCAGGCACCAACTATGAACAACGTCCAACAAGTCACCCTTTCCGACGTGGATCTTGCCAGGATGACAATGTCATCCGCATAAGCTTGCAGATCAACTTTTCTTCTAATACTTATAGTAACCCACCTTGAGGGCAGCCCCTGGTGACCCTGAACCTGATAGCCTCGCCTTGAAGAGTCGTAGTTGCATTTCTATTCACTAGCATGGCATAGATCCAGCCAGTTATGGTCGTTTCTATACCCTTCCAGCCAGAGACAATCCTATAGATTCAGGTAGTGCATTGTCAAATGCTTCTTTAATATCAAGAAATACAGCAACCTCAATCTCCTTGTTGTCAAGAGATTGGGAGATTTTCTCAACGAGGTTGTTTAATGTTGAATCTGTCGATTTGCTGATTTGATGAGCATATTGGTGCTTATTGAGGGAGGATGCATATAATGCTAACCTCTTGATATATTCGTATAGTATCTTCTCAAGTCCTTTCAGCAGGAAGGATGTAAGGCCATTCAAAGGATCTAAAATTTTTTTTTAAATCACATTGTACCTATATTGAAAAAATATCGAATTATTGCAATATATGGCTGCTATTCACATATAGATGTTCATTCATTAAGGTATGAAAAGATTTATTTGGGTATTAGAAAAAACGGTTTTGTTTAATGAAATTATCATCAAATATTATCAAGAATCATTGATTTTTTAAATGGTTTTCGGAAACCAGCACATTATCAGATACTGTAAACTTTCACGACCGTAGAAAACTATATCGAAGCTATTTCTCGCATTTTCATCCGTGGTTTGCAGGTTTTCATGCCCAAACGTTTCGTCTATTACTGTGATATTTTCAAAGGCGATGAAGTAATAGTCAAAGTGCTTGACAATAATGCTCCCAATGCCCCTCCCGGGTTTAGTGGCCGGAGATGAAATCTTCCCCACAATGTTACCGTGTGCAGAATATCCCATCTCGTTTATCCACCCCGCTTCTCCGGAGCGGTCCTCAACTTACTGATGGGAACTTCAGCAAGATTGACATCTGACCTACTGCGGTCGAAAGACAGCCTTCAGGTGTTTTTACTTGATAATCTAATATTTTATTGAATCGTGACTTTACTTAAATGTAATTATTGCATGGGACCACCAAAAACTAACCGGAGACGAGTGAGTTTGCATCCGGTTACAAATTTTGTATACTTACAGGAGCCGCCTAATAGTGACTCTCGGGAATGGTCTCTGTCGCTGCGCACTGGCCCCGTGCAGTAAAAGCATACAGGATTTTTGTTAGTAATACGGTATTTATTATCAGCAACTTCACTTGGAGTCCCATGTTGCTTATGCAAACGATACTTGGATAAAGCTTTTGTCTGTCCTGAAATGTTCAATGTCTAATGCCTAAAAATTGTCTGTATTGTTAAACTCTAACTCATCCAACAGGCTCGTGATTTTATCATGCTGGATTCTTCGATAGTTTTGCTGAATAGTGAAGTTTTATTTGAGAAAATGGAAATTTATTGGTGATATTTCTATAGTTTGAATGGATTGTAAGGTAAAATGTTACCAATATTTTTCAAGATTGAGAAGTGATTTGAGGTATCGTTGAAAAAAAAATTTGAAGAAGAATGAAAAATATTACACATTTTCGTTTATGGTCGGTTTGCTGTTAAAAAAATGTTAGAAAAAAATAAATGTTAGAAATAGTATTCTCAGGACAGGATTAGCATGAAATTCATGGGATGAACTTGTTTCGATCATTACTTGTTTCAATCATTATAAATATTTTATGTGACACCTGAGAAAGTGAAAACGATCAAATTATATGTTTCAGGTTTTTCTTTCATTTAAAATTGAATGAAATTTCTCAACACAGGTGAACACACCGAAAATGAAAAAACTTCTTTGAAAATTCAGTTATAATGTACAGTGCATTCCATTTAAAACGAGCCACCCTGAATAACTTTTGGTACAATGATTTCCAGAAAAAATAAAAAAAAACTTCAACAGTAGTATACAGGAGGGCACATTGTGACAGATTAATATTTGATCGAACTTTCTCTATCGCACCCACAGAGCATGTCTCCATTATTTTAGTGGATTATCCTATATTGTTTCACATTACCAGATGCTCCATGATGAGCAGATTTTAACGAAGTATAAAACATATGGTCTGAAGCTTATGGTTCAGGAGCTACAAATTATTTGAGTTGAAAACAAGCCACCTTGAATAGTTTTTGAAACAACTATTTGCAAGAAAGATAAAAAACAGGTCAACAATTATAAGGGAGGCCACATTTTGAAATATTTTTTCTGGAGGCAAATATGAGAGCAATAAATCAGAAAGAAAGATTTTTTATTAATTCTTGAATCAAAATCTGATGACTGGACAATGAGGCGAAAAAAATTTTCCATAGTAAATTTTCAAAATACTTTTTCACCAACTTTCATTAAATGGTTGAAACGAGCCTCCATTGCCGCCCCAACTTGGTTGAGAATCTCGGGGGTTAGTTCTCTGCAAGCCTCTCAAATCTTCTAATGTTTTTTATTCTATCTCATACACTCTAGACTTCGAATGACCCCATAGAGACAAATCTACAGGAGTGACATCCGAAAACCTTGCTGGACATTCTGTTGGACATCTTCTGCCAATCCAGCGAGCAGGAAAATAAACATCTAAAAATTGTCGCAGTTGAGCGTCATTGTGAGGACGTGCACCATCCTACTGAAAAACTATTTCATTTTTGAATAACTTCATATCCTACTCAATTGCTTTATTCTCCAACATATCCAAATATTCATCACCAGTCAAATTATCATCGATAAAAACGTTTACATGATGTGGTCACCTAAAATTCCTGCCCATAAATTGAGGTTTTTGAGTATGAACTTGTCGGTATAAATCGTATCACTCTTATATCGACAATTTTTCCAATTTACCTCTCCATTCAACCTGAACGTACAATCATCCGAAAAACAAATTTTTTACAAGAAATTCTGAAGCTTCAGTAGGCCTTTCACAAAACTCGATACGTCTATCGGAATCATCTTCGTTCTATTCATGAACTAGTCTAATCTTATATAGATGAAATTTGTACTTACGAAGGATCCTGAAAACGTTTATATGACTGATTCCTGATTTTCGGGATAACTAAGATAAGTAAGCGATTGAGAATTTTCCATTAGTCCAACGTGCCATAAAACTGCAGTACAAATTGCTTCATCGTTGCCAACTCCTGAACCGTTATGATTTTTATTGTTAACATATCCAATTTCCATAAATTTATTCAATAATTCCGAAACGTATTTGTGTCGTACATTTCTTCCAGGATGATTATCATTGAACATACGTGCAGCAGCTCTAGCATTATTTCCATTGTGATAGTACAAACTCACTATTTCTCTCGAAGCGTATAAAGCATTGCTTCTCAAGAACCCACAAAAACAGAAACACCAATTGTGAAATACGGTTAATATTTGTATTGAAGGGGTCATATTTTTAGGAGTGGTTAATTTTTGGGAAAGAATGTTTTTGGCTTTCTACTACTCCATCTCGATACAAAAAAAAAGGATAACGGAATCTTCTAAAGAAAGGAAGGAAGTAATCAATTGGCAAATAAGTAACTCTATACATGGATGTGTAGATCATGCAAAGAAGTAACTTTCAGACGCAAACTGAAAGAAAGTCCTCCTGAAACAGCTACTTTCATATAAACATTGAATTACACGAAAGAAAAAAAATTCTTTCGAAACAAAAACTTCTATATGAACTCTGAATTATACAGAATGTATAATGTATCGAGATGGAGTAGTAGAAAGCCAAAAACTTTCTTTCCCAAAAACGGTTAATGTTTTTTTTATTTTTCCTGCAAAGCATCGTACCAAAAGTTATTCAGATGGGCTCGTTTCAAATGGAATGCACTGTATATGGAATTGGCCGATATTTAATGAAAATTCATAACGTATGTTGGATAATGACGACAATTTTGAAATAATGATTTACGAATTGAAAAGAGAAATGAAAATTTCTATGTTTTATACCACTTTAAATTGTAACTATCGTTACTGCAGTTTCGTCCTATATGGACATTTTCAAACTTACACAATATTGTTTAGTGTTTAAGTTTGAAAATGTCCATATAGGACGAAACTGCAGTAACGTTAGTTACAATTGAAAGTGGTATAAAACATAGAAATTTTCGTTTCTCTTTTCATTTGATCTCCTACCACGTAGGCTACCTCTATCAATTTATTGATAGAGATAATTGTAATTTGCAGTAATACATAGGTACTATACTCATATTCAGTAAAAAATAATAATACTCATAAATTACATGAACGTCCCCTAACATTCTCAACGTGGAAATTTAAGTTGCGCTTTAGTCTACTTTTTCTTATAATTAATTTCAGGCTGAAATTGTGGGAATTCCCAGAAAGCGGAGAAGTGTACCCTTGATAATTCTTCCGCAAGGCAATTTTGGCTAGACACCGTATAGGCGTAACAAAGCTGTGGCATTTCCACTTTTTGTGCTTCGTTCTTTTATTAATCCGATTCCTTTCAGGTTATTTGAGGGTCAGTGGGTCGCTTCAGATTATATACGATTAAAGGTGCCATTTGAACATTTGTACGTATTTTGTAAAGAAAATGAGTGAATGAGTGGTGCAATATTACGACGATTTTTTTGAACAGATTTCTTTCGAGCAATGAAAATTTCGTTGTGAACGAGCAAATGAGTTTGAGGACGATTTCATGTCAGATGAACCCGTAATAGACATTACCGTGTATGATCTGATTATTGATTTACGTAATGAGGATAGCGACACTGTATCAGAAGACGAATATGAGGGCGATTTTTGGGAAAGAAAGTTTTTGGCTTTCTACTACTACTCCATCTTGACACAAAAAAAGTGGGGGTCTTCGAAAGATAACGAGAAAGCAATCAATTTTGAAAGAAGTAACTCAATACATAGATGTGCATCTAGATCTATCTAGAAGTTACTTTCAGATGGAGTAGTAGAAAGCCAAAAACTTAAATTCCCAAAAATTAGTCACTCGTAAAAATATAACCCTTTCGATATAAAAAAAGAGTCCTTCTAGATGGGATTTAATCAAATGAGTGAATAAATGTCATTACGATGTTATCGACGACATAAGTAGATCAAACTTATTCCGTGACATAAAAATCGTAATTAAATAATGAATTGTGTGTTATTTCAATGTTATCAAGATTGATACTGAAGAGCCCTAAGGCATGTGTCTTACAGCGAAATATCGATATCTACCAGTGATGATTACAGTATTCTATGTATTTGCAATTTTTACTTTTCATTCAGTACATTGTGTAGAAATCCTGTGAATGATATCTAGTTTGATTCCATAACGAATCTTTGGAATACAAACTGAGTGAAGAAAAGTGTATTTTGTATCAGTGATCATATAAAAGTTTTTGTTTCGAAAGAATTTTCCTTTCGTGTGATTCAATGGAATTGGGAAGTAGCTGTTTCTGAAGGGCTCTTTCTTCCAGTTTTTGTCTGAAAATTACTTCTTTGCATGATCTAAATATCTATGTGTAGAAATAAGTGTTTTAAAATTGATTGTTTTCTTCTTTTCTCTGAAATAATCCCATAATTTTCTTTGTATCAAGGTGGAGTAGTGAAAATTCAAAAACTTCCTTTCTTAAAAAATTAGTCACTCCTAAAAATATAACTCTTTCATATCAAATGTGGATGAAGTTTGAGAAGATGGAGATAGTAATATATCCGAAATCGAAACACTTCCTAGCGAAAACTATGTATCAACACAATTATATTATTATCTGTTGACAATCAATTTTTGTTAAATATAATATGAGTTCTATCTATGTATATAGTGGTATGTTATCATCAATATTGCAACCATTGTTTTATATATTACTTATCTGCTACGTTTCATTATTGTTTCTAGTAACTCGTCAATAATCCATTAATTATCGCTTGTGAGTTTATTCATTTCATTTTATAAATTACTAGAACGATGTCGCTGCTGTTCCAATGTTTTGACAGAATCAGAATCAACGAACTTAGGTGTTCGCAGCGTTATAGAACAGTGCTTTCAAAAAATTGTTCGACAGTACCATCTAGTGGCGAGTTACAGATTATCCATTTTTATATATATGATATATGTGAAAGTTTGTGAGGATGTATGTATGTTTGTGGTTCTTTCACGCCCAAAAGACTGAACAGATTTGGATGAAACTTTAATATAACGATGAGTATTGGCGTACGCTGCCTAAGCCGTTGGATGCAAATAACGAACCGTAAAATTGTTTATCTTAAATAGTTCTAAATAAAAGTCCACGATAGCATATATCTACCTCTCATATGGTAGCCACCATATGCAAAATAGTGAGCTATAAATACAATTAAATGAGATACTTTTTCACCATGTACATTTTAGAATGTCTGTCAAATTCTTATGAAAATTGATACAATTGTCGTTTTCAGTATTCAAGTAATATGGACGAATATTTCAAAAGATATCACAATAAAGTTAACTTAATGCAACGCAGTGCCATTATTCAATGATTTCCCCAATCTCGATGTAGAAAAAATACCACCATCACTGTTTTTCCCATAAGAGCCAATATCTACCGCTATGAATTTA
>WOGP01006384.1:0-12417 GCA_015342065.1 Leptinotarsa undecemlineata | reverse complement strand
TTCGTGTCTTTCGAGTGACGCGCTGATGTTTACTCTTAATCAACTTCTAGAGGTACTTGAGAGTATTGGATTCAGAGGAACATCCCACCAACTCCTCTATACTTATGTCCATGAAAGAAACCAATCTGTGGAAATCAAAGACACTCTCAGTGAATCTAGAATAGTACAATATGGTATACCCCAATGAACAGTTCTGGGTCCAATTCTCTTCAATATCTACCTACACGATCTTTTTATGCTAGATGTGGAAGGAGATATAATGAGATTCACAGATGTCACAGTAGTCATTTACAAATCGGAAACGTGGAGCTGTCTGAAGGAAAAAGTTGAAGAAAATTTCAAAGCTATAGTTCAATGGTTTGAAAGTAAACTATTGAGTATTAATATGGCTAAAACATTTTGCATTCAAATTACTACTTATAAAATATGATAATGTAAATCTCACTATTTCTTCAGTAAGTAAAATAAAGTATCTTGGTATATTTATAGATGCCCATTTAAAATGGGATGCACATATTGACTATTTGTTAAAAAAATTACGTAATGTTACATATAGATTGAAATACATGACATCCTACCTAGATAAAGCTCAAATGCTCATGCTATACTATACCTTGTTTGAAACTCACCTCTCCTATGGGATAGTTGCCTGGGGAGCAGTAAGTAATTCTCGTATAAAAATCTTAGAACAAAATTCAAAAATCAACTCCGAAAATAATTACAAATGAAAAAAGAACTCACCCCACAGAAGCGCTATATAAGGAAACATTGACTTTATACATAAGGCAACTTTACTTTTCCAAAACTGTTATGAGGCAACACAAAAATAAACATGAACTTAGAAAAATTGAACACCATTATGCAAATCGCCACAAAATGAATTCAAACTATGTACCAAAATCAGAGAAAAATACTTTACAAAAGTGTTAACTTAGCTCTCCGGCTATATAATTTTATTCCAGCACATATCAAAACGTCTCTGGCATTACTATGTACAAAAATAAGCTCAAAGCTTGGATCTCAGGTTTGCCTAGAGCACAGATACACCAATTTGTTGATGTGAAAAATATATTTTACTACAATGTACAGATGTCTGTAGAAGATTGTTAGTGATTAGAGTTATGTGATATGTAGGTCAACTTCTACATGGTTTGTTTCCTTTTTTTTTATTTAAAAAAAATAAGATATTTGTTTGATTGATGTGTGAGCGATGTTCGATGTAATATATCTATTGCGATTGTTTCAATATAGGTATAACCTAAATTTTTTATTTATATTAACTATATGTAATTTCGATGTGACACCTGTATATAATTTTTCTAGTGTTTTTTCGTTCATACTAAATATTTCTATTTATATTGGCTATATATATTATAATATCTGTATACAATTTCTCTAGTACTTTTTTTGTACATAACAAAAGACACTTTTTTATATTTTATTCATTACAATCTATTGTATATTGAAATGATATAGCTCACGCACAGGTTTATCCTTCTGTGGGAACTATATTTATTTGTCGTTAACTAAGAATATTGTTTATTTCAAACTGAATGGCAAATAAATATTATTATTATTATTATATTTGTTTCATCTAACTTTGAGATCAATCAGCCGTATATTGTATAGAAAAATGATAATTGATATTATCCGATTCCAGAGAGGGAGTCTGATCAAAATCAGCTACCACGTCCAAGCGCAAAGGAGGGTTACAAATAATGCAGCAGGCGCGCGTGTTAATGAAAAAAATACATTTTTCAAGTATAGAAATAGATGTTAAGTGAGTTTGAATTATATTAAGGAGGTTAAGTACAGCACCATCTGCTTGCGAATAGATCAAGCAATAATGTCGATATATCGACGAGGTTACGTAGAGCGCCATCTACCCGCAAATAAATCAAGCAATACTGTCGATATATCAAGGAGGATACCTACAGCGCCATCTACCTGCGAATAGATCAAAGAATAATGTCGATGATTATGTCAAATACAGATCCCGAACTTGAGAGTTACAAACAAACGAACATACATACTTACAGGTGAAGTTAAAATGAAGCATGTAATAATGAAAATACATTTTGATTTGAGTTTGCACTAACTGTTGAGGGACATACGATTGAAAAGCCTCACTAATGCAAAATACCATCCAAATAAATATCTCTATTGGTTTTTTTGCTTATGTTTAATTTTTTTACCTCGAAATATCAAAGAAAAATTTTTCTGTATTGTCTTGAGAGTATATTATGCTCTCAGAAATCAATTTCATACCAATCGATTCGTTGACGATCTGACAATCTGAAAATTACCTACTAGGAAGAAAGTCATTTCGATTCTTTCTTATAGCCCTGTAGATCTGACGATGACATACTTAACACGAAAGTCTATGTTCACGTAAATAGTCAATCCGACAACGAATATTGTCGATGTTAATTGGATTTTCCAATTGTGGATACCATAAATACTGCAGTGGTGAACATTCATAAAGCGAATGATATCATTGTGTTTAAACTAGGGTGCTATATAGAACATTTCCGTTTTATGATCATTGATCTTTTCATGAATCGAACAGAGTCGTAGGTCAATATAAATAAATTGGATTCGCTTGTATACAAGTCATACAAAAAATATATCAGCAAGTGATCTGGAAGTAATACTTCGTTATTTCTTGTTGAGTTCATGTGAATACTGTTTTTCATGGGGACAATCAACTAAAGAAAGGTATCTCATTCGAAAATAGAAATAAAAAATAGTTATTGAAGATCCGTAGAAATTGGTTTCATCATCTGATATGAAAGGGTGGATTGATGACATGCAGATATAAATGAAAGAAAACTTAACTGAAAACAAGGGATCTTTTTTCAATTGTTTTTTTTACAATTCAATACAAGGAATTTAAAACATATATTCTGCAAGTACTAAATGAAGGAAAAATATTTTATGAAGACACTACTTTATGCGGATCATATAAATGAATGAGAATTTTTGTGCCAACAAAAAATACTGTATACAACCACAAACTCTTTGCATATTGAACGGAGAAAAACTTGGTAACAATACTTATCTCAATTTCGTATAATTCCAAATGAAACAACACAATTTGGTTTTCCGATGTCTATCAACCCTTTGAACACGACAGCGTATTTTCCTGATGAAAATACCATTATTCTTATTCTACCAGCCGAAAAAGGAAATGCAACAATGATCTTGAACACCTCGGACTACATGAGCGAAGTCAATAACCTGGTCAGCCAAGAAACGTACAGAATATCACAAAAAGACTCAATAGAGTAAATCTTGGGAAAGACCGATCAAAAATTATGATCAATCCAAAACAGCTTCATAAGTATAACTGCTGGGATATTTTCAAAATAACATTTCTTTGAAGAAAGTTTGCTAAACTATGGTTAAAAACAAGTAATAATTCGTAACTCAGATCCCTTTCAGGGTTACCAGAAGCTGCTCTCAAGGTGGGGTACTATCTTCCCTTCTGTGGTCGCTTCTGATGGATAGTCTGCCCTTGACAGAAGAAGAGTAGATCTACAAGCTAATGCAGATGACCATTTCGAAGAGGTCCATGTCGGGAAGGGTGGCTTGTCATATCCTCCAAAGCACTATGGAGGTTGTTTATAGTTGGTGCCTGAGGGAGTAGATGTCTGTCAACCCTAGCAAAACTGTGATAATCTCCTTCACCAGGAGAAGAAAATTGGACGATCTGACGCCACCTTTTCTCAATCTTGAGATCATTCCATTTGGAATAGAGGTAAAATATCTTGGCATTGTTCTTGATAAAAAACTCACCAGGAACACTCACTTGAAAACAGTTTTTCACAAAGCCAGACTGTCCCTATGGATATGTCGAAGAATTTACGATGATGATGATGATATGATGACTGTCATACCAATGATAACAATTGCCTGGTGGCCGAAGATTTTACAGAAAACGACCCAGGATAAGCTCTCTGCCTTACAGAGACCGGCTTATCTGGCAATTAGTAGTTCATCAGTACCATACTGTCAGCGACCATAGAGATTCTTCTAGATTAACCTCCTCTCCACATTTTTTTCAAGAGAGAAGCTAAACGAACTGCATATAGATTGGTACATATTTCCAATTGTACAAATGAATTTAATGCAGACTGCAACAGACTGTTGGTTGACATCACAGAATTCTGGAAATGACCTCTGACTTTGTGCCTCCAACTGTCAACTACAAACTGCCTAGTAAAGTAATGTTCCCGAGTGGAGAGGATTGGATCCTCCAAAGAAAGGAAATATTGAGAACAGATAGGTGTTAGTTTATAAATGGATCAAAAACACCTTTCGGATCCGGTGAAGGTGTTTTGAACCTATGCGACTGTATTTCAACTGCAAATTTGAACTATTGAATTGTGTGAGAAGAGATTGGAAGTATCCAACCTCATACACAAGTCGATAAAAATATTCTCGGGCAGTCAAGCGGCGTTGGAAGCACATGGCTCTCACCGAGCAACGTCTAAATTGGTAGCAAATTGCCGAAAACGACTCTCTTCAATAGAAAGATATATATGGGGCTGCTGACTTCCTTGCAAAGGAGAGTGCTGCAAGCAGCTTCATCCTACCAGAACCTGTTATTTGCATCGCTTTGGGCTTTGTCAAACTATTCAACACCTGGATGGCGAGAAGATTTATGGACTACAGGCAGAATCTTCCAGGATTGGCTCACTCTAAGGCGTTTATTCACCCTTCGAAGCTCGATACCAGAATTTTAGAGTTCGGCAGAGCCGTTTTTTTACCATATGAACTAAAAGACCACTGACTATGCAAACGAATCGGCTTAGTTGAGGAACTGAGTTTATATGGTCAAGTGTAAATAGATGTGAGCCACAATAAACATCTTCGGGTTGCGATGTAAGGTCGAATATACCCATAGACTCACTACTTAACCAACCTAACATTTCTCAATCCAGTCTTCCAAGAACTGAATGAAAAGTTGGGATTCCTAATAGATATGGACAAGATTGAGTGGACATTTGATTTGTATTATGTTTTCCCCAGTTTGTTTCATACCATAAAATAATTGATGTAAGTATAGTGATTAATTTATTCTGAATAACAAACGTCTAAGTTCGGGGTAGGTGTTTGTACGTAATAATATTAGGACGAAAGACATTGAAAATGTGTTTCACCTGAAGAGGTATAAACTTCAAATCTGATCTGGATTTTCTCCGGAGAAAAATTTCCACAACCTTCAAAACTCCTAAACATATAGGAGGAACACTTCTCCAGAATTACAGAAGGGGTTAATTTTTTTTGCACCCTGTATATATACACAATCGCACTACTGAAATAACAAGATCATTTTCTCAACATGATAAAGCATGGGAGTTTCCCTATTTCAAGTAATTTGCAGTGAAAATCCTCATGTTTTCGTAGCAACTTGATCATTTATATCGTTGATCACGGGCTAGATTAACAAGAATGCTGTTTTCACCCAAAAAGTTTCTGAGAAATTAAACTAACTCACGTGCCATCTCAGGAGGACACGTGTGTTTACGATTTATGGTAAAAGTTGGTTATATTAGTGGTGAGATTAAACCATAAAACGGCTCGTTTCGCAGTTTACTCACTTGTTTTGTTTTACCTCCTCTGAATTTCTTAGCAGGACATAAGATATTTATCTTAGCATTAATTAAATGCCAAGAGCCAAGCAGTTGCCCGAACAAAAATTCAATTAAAACTATATTAGTCTCAGACAGGCAATTTTCTTTTCGCGGAACATTGAGGTGAAGAATTTTCTGTTGGCTCAAATGTTTATTTTTTTTTCTAATTCCCAAAAATGCTCTCCAGGACGACAATTTCGAAATTGCTTTTATGAAATAATATGGAGAATAAAAAGAAACACCCACTGAAAAGTTACATTTTTCAATTACTAATATTTTAAGATTATATTTATGTTTTGTTATTAACGATTATGTATCGATTTGGATTATCTATTGTACAGTTGATCTCCACAAACTTCATTTGAAAAATGTGTCACTTCAACTTCAACAGTATTTAAATCACTGTTGAAGAAGCTACTGTGTTAGTGAAACATGTGATATATTTTTCAAATGAAGTTTGTGAAGATTGAATCGCGAGTTGTTGTTTATGAAAAGATATATGTGACATGCTAACGGTTGCCACTTTCCTCTCATACAGACCTACGACTTTGTAGGTACGTGTGACAGATACCCAACGGAAAAACAACAACCCACCCAGCTATGAAAAGCAGAAATTAATTTCGTTAGGTCGATAAAACCAATCGACAGACCGGTTTCGGGGTGATTGTCCCATCATCAATACCGTGTGAACCGTCTGTGTATCACAATCAAACGAATATAATTCCAGTTAGTCATAGAATTTCTCTGCTGGTGATTCAGTGGGATGTCCACTGCGTCACCTGCAGACAGATCCAGGAAATAACTCCACAAGCATACTCCGGGGTGGGAATCGGAATAATGATTAATATTCCGGAGAGATACATTATGACATACTAAAGGTTGCCCTTTCCTCTCATGCAGGACTATGACTTTGTAGGTACGTGTGGCAGATACCCAACGGAAAAACAACAACTAACGTAGCTGATGCTGACAAAGAGTTGAAGTTAAACCATCAGGCACCTGTGCAAAGTCTTCGATTTGAAGGATTCGCCGCAAGTTATTTTCCACTATGAAAAACAGAAATCAATTTCATTCGGTCGATACGACCAACTGATAGACCGGTTTTGAGTTGTATGCCTCATCATGGGTACCAGGCATGGTCTCATCAGAACGGTGTGAACCATCTGAGTACCACAACCAAACAAATATAATTCCAGCTAGTCATAGATTCTCTCTGCAGTTGATTCAGTTAGATGCCCACTGCGCCACCTACAGACAGACCCAGGAAATAAGTCCGCAAGCATACTCCAGGGTGGGAGTCGGAATAATGAATAATATTCAGGAAAGATGCATTATGACATGCTGAAGGTTGGCCCTTTTCTCTCATGCCGACCTACAACTTTGTAGGTACGTGTGGCAGGTACCCAAGGGAGAAACAACAACCAACAAAGCTAATGCGCGCAGCTATTTGACTGCAGACCACACAGAGAGATAAAAAACAGTGTTTATAGAGCCTGATATGCCCTTCTATCTGGTTGCCTTCTTTCGGGGAACTTCTCATTGTAAATCCTAGACGCAAGGAGGCACTTTTCACTTTCCCTCAAAGCATAGACCATTTGCACCATATTATTCAATACACAATTTATAATGAAAGTGTTTCAATCTAGACGTGAAAGAAACTTCAACACATGGCGTTATTGAGAAATTCCGAGATTCATTTTTTGATATCCGTCATCAGTAACTGGGTTTTTGAAGAAAAAAGCAGTTCAATTATTCTTCAGTTTTTTTAGGCATTTCTTACCGTTGAAACCGCTGATAACTATCACTGGTTGGTATGAAAAATGTGATCAGTTTGAATATTCAAGATACAAATTCAGGTAAGTGGACGTAAGAAAATGAATTTTTTTGGGGTTAAAACAATTATTAACAAAACTTGGTACTGTATTCTACAGATTAATCAAAAATCAAAAGGATTATCAGTAACAAAATTGATTCTAATATATTGAAAAAAAATCATCAGAAAAGAGGTCAAAAGAACTTCATGGATCACAGAAGGACTATTAAAATCAAATTCAAATCTCATAAAAATAAACTAGGTAAACTAATTACAAAAACTACAGCTGATTTCTACAGAAAACAATGGCAAGATAATAAAAATAGTCCCAAAAAACTAGGGAAATGTCTCAAATCTATAGGTCAAAAGAGTAACAGTGAAGAAAAAATCAGGAAAGTGGAATTGCCTTGGAGACAAATGTCTGACAGTTCCTCAGAAATAGCTGAAGCATTTATGTGTCGTTATAGTGAGATAGGAAAAAAATTTGCTGAAAAATGCAAACAATATCCCAATATCAATAACCCTCACACATATTTGAGGAGCTCAATATTCATTTCTGAAACCAACAAAAAAGAAGTAAAAAACATTATCCAGTCTCTTAAATCAAAGAAATATCCTGGACCAGATGGCTTCCGATCAGAAACTTTGAAGATAATAGACGCTATAATAAAACCAATTCATAAATCCGAATGTATGGAAGAGATAATTAACTATATACCAATATCGCTCACAAGCAATCTAGCTAAAATATTCGAGAAAATCCTGAAAGAAAGAATAACAAATTATTTAAATAAACACAAAATTCCATCAGACAAACAGTTCGGGTTTAGAGAGGGTAGGTCGACGGAATATGCAATGGCATATGTAACAACACAAATCTACAAAATTGTAGATGAAACTTAACCTTCTCTATGCATTTTCGTCGGCCTAGCTGGGGCATTTGATTCTGTCTGTCACGAGAAACTTTGAAAATGTCTAGAAAAAATTGGATTCCGTGGAATAACATATGAACTTTTTAAAAACTATCTAAAAAATAGACAATATAAAGTCATGTTCGGAGAGACAATGAGCTCAAGCAAAACTATGAAATACGGGGTACCACAAGGAACAGTCCTCGGTCTACTACTTTTTAATATATATCTAAATGACCTTTTCAATCTTGATATATCTGGTGATTCGATCAAATGGGCTGAATTGAAAACCATAGTCGAAAATAACTTCCCAAATATTATGGAATGGTTCGCCAGTAAAACTCTCACGATAAATTCATACAAGACTTTTTTCTACCTTACGCACAATATTCCAAAAACATGCCGATATACAAAACTTTTGAAAATTAATTCGGGTGATATGGAAATAGAAATAAAATCCAAAGGTAAGGTAAAATACATTGGCATATAAATAGATAGCACATTGAAATGGAATCACCACATTGAACATATTGTAAAAAAATAAGATTATTGATTTCCATGTTCAAGTTCTTGAAACAGGTGTTTGATCAAAAGCAATTGGAAATTCTGTACAACTCTCTTGTTAGACCACATATAAGTTATGGTATTCTAGCATGGGGAGGACTAACCAACAACTTCCTCAAAAACCTAGAAGTCACCCAAAGTGTATCTTGAAAATAATCCATAATAAAAATTTCAATTATCCTTCAGATCTTTTATAAAAAGAGAGCAAAGCGCTAGATGCACGGCAACTATAGTTTCAAAGTATAATATTGCATTTTTATAAAAATAAAACTGATTTTGAACGAATAGATCATGTATACAACAAGAGTTATAAAGCGAAAACAACTGCTATACCAAAAGTTGAAAAAACATTAACGCAGAGGCACTTCACGTACCTAGGACCCATAATATACTTGAAAATACCAAGAAACCTCACTCAAATCAATTCACTCGGTTTATTCAAGACGATTCTCAAAATATGGACTGTTATATTTACCATGCATTTATTCATTTATTTATTTATACATTTATTGTATTACACGATCATTTTCATGGAAATATACTATTATTAATTTGTAGAATATCAGTTTTTTGTGTAGTATACCTCCGATAACACATTCAGTGAAACGAATGAAAAAATACAGGATGTTCCATTTGAAAATTTCAATTATGTTTGCTTACATCAGTTTTACCGAGCTCCCTATATATTGTTTCCAAAAGAGGAGATTTGGAAAGTATTATAGTGATGTTGACTATTTATTTCTATAATAATTCATATAATTGCTGTATACATGAAGGAGGTGGATTAAAAAATTAGTGCAATGGACATTCGAAAACAAAAATTCGTTCGAAAGCTAAAAAATATGGAATGGAATGACGTATTCATATACTGTGTGTTCCATTGAAAAAAAATATTACTTTGATTGGCCTAGCTTGGCTGAATCACCTAGTATGCGACAAATAATTATTGAAAATAGTGTTTATTTATATGACTGCGAAAAAAATGTAACAGTTCGAGAAATTGTTCATTCAGATAGCAATATACCGAGGGAATCTTGTTGACTCAACCTGTACTATGTAGGTACGTTTGTTTTGGAATTTCATCTCAAAATATTCATTTTATGATGAGACAAGTGTTTTGCCCCGAAATGTTAAAGTACACCTCTATTCAAATATTAAATCACATGCATGCAATATATGCACGTACGAAATTACGTCCAGAAGAATATGACAAACATACTATAAACTACACACTACAAACTAGTACAGGGTACGAAAGTGATGGAATGGGGGTCATGAGAAGATGGAAGAATAAACGCAATAAGCCAAAGAGGCTGCATTATTTTCTGGAGACTTGGACTAAATGGACAAGACAGACAGCTCCGAAGGTATAAACAAAATCACATGCATTTATCACCTATTTTATACTACGAAAATTCGTTTTAGAACATTTTTTCGAAACTGTTTGGAAGTGACAATTTTCATTTCCTTAGGCTCTAGTGAAATTTGGTCTTCACATCCAAAATATTGGATTTTGCAGATTGGTTATACAGTATGAATTATAAACCATACAATTTGAGTTCAGCACCACAATCAGAGATTTTTGTAGAGTTGACTTTACGTTTACCGCTCCTTGACCTACCAATTTGAATATTACAATATTTTTTCATACGGCGTATTTCAGAAAAAATCCAGTCGTGAATAGTACCTCAATTTATTGAAGCTGCACAAGGAATTTTGGCACCCTACCCATCGACTTGGTTCAACGTGTTCACTTTTCCATGATTTTTACGAAAACAACCAGCATTAGGCTGAAACTCACTCTCTACCTCACAACTATGAGAGTCATTCATCCCTAATACATAACAAATGACCTCCAAAGAATGTTATATGAGCTTGCGTTCTATAACACCACCGTAAGATATTCAAAATAACTGCGAACTGTTGATGATGACGACTTCGGTCATTGCTTTTAAAGAAGGTCTCCAAAGAAGATGAATTTTTCTTTCTCTTATCCTCTAAATAGACGGAGTCAAATGGGCATCTATGTTATTGGTATGAACCGACTTCAGATTTTTTTAAGGAGTACTTCAGTTCTCTTCTCTAGCGGTCCAATACCGGATAAATAGTCTACATGAATCTTACTCCTTTTCCGAATCTGGTCCATACGGAATGTTTTCGTATGTCCACAACTAGTTCAAGTTTCTTATATGGAGCTGATGATCCGTGTTCAGCAAACTCTTCAGTTTTTCCATTATCTATTTTTCCAGAGTATCCTGATACTGGTTGTCAGTATCAATTCATTTCGGTCCATCAGTTTTCAAATTCATCTAAGAAGTTTAGTTGCAGAAATGAAACACTGATGAAATAGCAATAGGCTGTAACAATAATTTTTGTTTTTGTTTCGCTTTCATCATCCTTTAAAAAAACAAGTTTTCAAACTGCATAGTGTATCGATAGCAGACGTTCGTTCAGCTCCATGATTTTCACGTACACATCTAGCATTGGTCACTCACTCTCGACACATTGCCTCCGAAGAATGTTATCTGAGTTTGCGTTCTATAAGTAAAATTGATGATTGAGCTGATCAGTAACTATCCTCTTTGATTCTATCCCAGTGAAAATTATTTGGATGCAAATTTCGTACAACAAAAACAAACGTTTTATCCCTCTACCCGTTAGGAATTAGAATGCATGCACATAAGCCCTTCCGTGAAGGTGGCTGGCCACTCTGGCCAGCTTAACGCAATAACTAGCCGCATATACACGTAATTATCAATCATGAATACAGCTGTGATGGTATTGGTTACTCAGATTATGAACAGCGTTACTATAGATAATTAATTGGGCCGCTTGTATGCACCTACGGATATCCGAGTGCTAGACTATGGGTCTTTTGTCTTCTGATATATCAGCATCGGAATTAAAGGTACCGGCAGGACACACTCTGATGCGTGATGAACTTCTCCAGTTCGATGATGAACGGCTTATTTGGACTGACAGTTATAGTCAATGCCTTGTGTGAATTACGAGAGTTGTTACTAAGTAGAAAGAAGCGGTTTATCTGAGAAAAAAACAGTTTTTAATTTGAAGGAGGTTTGAGATTTAATCATTATATTATATGGAAAACCCTTTTTTTGACCAATTTCATGAAATTTTGTGAAGTCCCAACTAGAATTTTCAGTTGAAATTACGGTACTTTGACTTTCGATTCATATTTACCAATGTGGAAAAATATTCGATGTATATATGACATCGAGAGTTGGAATATTTCAATCATTAGGTTGAGGGTATAAACTAACATCATTGTTTTGATATTGGTGACTCTTCACATTTATATAAGGGGTAACAAAATAAGTGTAAAACATTTAAGGAGGTGATTCCTCATTGAAAAAAGATAGGATCTTTTATATAAAGAAATTTCACTGGAGCATCCCTTGTTGAGATACAGCTCCTTAAAGGGGGTACATAAAAATTGTATAACAATTTTTTTTCAATAGCACTGAAAAAG
>WOGP01006383.1:0-12417 GCA_015342065.1 Leptinotarsa undecemlineata | reverse complement strand
ATAACAAGAACTAGAACAAGGAATAAAAATATATTTTTCATAAAAATGATGTATTTTTAAACTAGGTGATAGTATCTGGTCATTCTGAAAAATGGTGTTCGGTATCCTAGAGTGGTGGGTCAGAGAATCTAATTCCGTTGCTGAAATTCGAAAACGAGTTTCGGCAACGGTCTCAATTTCGGCCGAAACCGAAACTTCCTTACAAGGATTATGTTTTGGAGGAAAAATAAAGAAAATGTTATTATAATCAGTCAGTCTTTATTTTTTATCTTCAAATCACAACGTTATGCAGTCTTCAACATTTTTACTAATTGATAATCAATATAACAAACCCTTATTTAAGAAAAAATATTAATTTCACCTTAAAAATAACTAAAATAGGTGAGGTGTGTATTTGAGTAGGTGTAGATCCTTCTTTTGAATTTATTTGATGGGTTTTCAAAAATATTAAACATAAAATTACTTATTTAAGTTGTTACCTAATATCAGAATAGGTACTTAATATTTATGTAATGAACAAAGTAAATCACAAATTAAGTCTCGAGTCACGACATGATTAGGTACGTGGACGCGGCAAAATGACTTCGTCGCTTCAAAGAAATTCAACTCGCCGAACATGACCGATCACAGCGAGGGATCCCAATGCAGTTTCGGTCGTAGTTTCGGCAGGTTTGCCGCCTAAACCGAAACCCGTTTTTTTGCCGAAACTCGACCGAAACCGAACTTTTGTTCGGACACTAGTTGAAACTAAACGAACAAATGTTGATTCTAGGTTATCTAGGCGTAGAAGCCAATTAAAACCTCCAGAAAGGTTTGGTCATTGTGTTGTAAATGGTTTAGTTATTCCTGTAAATATTTTGTTGGAGAATATTATTAAAGGGGAAGGTGTTATATATAGTGGATTGAAATTTGGAAAAACTGTATGCTTTGTATCGTCCTGATTGTTGAAAACCGATAGTTTTATATTGAGCTGGGAAATAAATTGTTCTTGTGTATCTCAATGTTTCAGTTATTCATATTCATATCTGATACTTACTGCACTATAGGTCTCAATACATAACAATCATAACTAAGTGAATAGATATTACTGGAGTTTTATTCCAAGACCAAACCGTTATTTCAACACCTCGATACGTGTTTTGATCACCAAGTGATCATTTTCAACAGAAAGATCAAACTAAACATACTCACAATGTTATCCTTATTTATACTATAGATACCTCTTCTAAGTGCCTGCGTCTTAAGTCTTAAATTAAATTTACAATGTGTCTTTATGTAATAGTCAGGTACATCTAATAAATAAAATATTATTTTAACAAGCTATATAGTATACTATTGTATTAGTCCACCATCGTTATTCATAATATAAATGTTAGCTTATTTCTACACCCTCATAGGCATCTAGATGCCTGTTGTTGTTAACTTGTCTAACTAATCTTAATGAACTGAAGTCTATAGTCCATATTCTGCATCACAGTCCTTACATTTAATTTCATAAATTACAGAATTTTCTGAACAGTGTATCACAAGTGAATATATGCTCATTATATTTTGGAAATCAAATTGACCTGCTTTACAACTGCACACACAACACACAATTTATGCACATCTTCATTGAAGATACCAGAGTTAATCTCACTTTGTGAGGAGAAACTTTGATATTGTCATCTCTACAAAGTGTTCAGCAACACCATCACATGTATACTGACAGTGATTATTCAAGGAATTATTGGGAATGTAATTTTCACATAATTTGTTGTTATCTTGATAAATTTACCAAGGGTGCTGATGATTGGCTATGGTAGACTTTCAGCACATTTATCATAATTAGTGCATCATTTTTAACATATTCCAGTTATATTAGTATACCGTTTTTATTCAATTGTTTTTCAATAATATCACTCTTGGTGTTTTTGCAACAAATAATGATTAAGTGGGGTTGTATCCTGATCACAATCTCGAGGCATGATTTTTCACTCATTCATATACTTCTTGCAGTAACTTGTGCCAGCAACCAGTTTCGGTGCTCTAGTGGTCACTGCATTCCAACAAGCTGGCACTGTGACTCCCATCCTGACTGTGATGATGGAAGTGATGAAACGATGGAATGTCAAAACAAAAACTGCCGTCCAGATCAATTTCAGTGTACTTTGACAAAAAAATGCATTCCCACAGGTATGGTTTAAAATTATTTCAATCACATACAAGTAGATAGCCTTCACATATCTTTTATCTTGGGTAGGATAGCAGAAGAGTTTTGTAATTCATTGTTCAATTTTAGATCATAATTTTAGAGTTTTCAGGCTAAACTGAACTCCAACACTCTTCTTGACACACTGCACCAACCAAGTTGATGTCATCTTGTGATGAACTATATTAATTCCTAACCCTAACTTTCACTTCTAGTTATACATCAGTAAATTTATCATGACATTTTTTGCTGGTTTTACCATAGTGATTCTCATAAAAGTAAATAGACTATTCATACTTTACATACCACACTTTGCTATTTCCAGACTTTCGAAAGCATCCAAAAGTCTAGTGTTATTGGTTTCAATATTTCGAAGTGTTTGAAAAGATTGGCGAGAGGTCTGTGGAGTACGATGGGTGAGGCAGAACGTTCTCGTGGAGCAGGATCGGACCTCTTCTGTTGACCAGTACCACCTGCTGCTGACGCAATTTTTGGTACATTTCGTCGATTTTCTTACAATAGGACGACTCTGCTGTGATGGTTTGGTTGCAAAAAGTTATAGTAATCACACCAGCCGCTGACCATCATACAGTAAGCATGGTCTTTTTGGTGGGTGTTCACCTTTGGGAAGTGCCTGGGTGGTTCATTAGTGTCCAACCACTGTTCTGAGCTTCTCCCGTTGTCTTAGGAGTTCTACTTTCCATCACACGAGATGATCCGATTAAAAAAAGGATCGTTTTGGTTGCGCAAAGGCAAAGAAAAACAGACCTCAAAACATGACAATTTCTGTTGATCGTTCAAATCGTAGGGCACCCACTTTTCGAGATTTTTTACCTATCCAAATCCATCAAAAACTTCTTTCACTATTCCACGCACCGTTTGTGATGGGTCAGTCTCCACCAGGATCCTCAAATCCTCATCCGGGATTACTGTATTTCGACCACTTCGGGGCTCATCTTCAAGGTTAAAATCTCTGGAACGAAATTTCGCAAACTGATGTCGAACAGTGCGTTCATTAACACTATTATTGCTGAATACCTAGTTGATTTTTCGTGCTGTTTCGGCTGCGCTTTGGTTCAATTTGAATTCGTAGAGAAAAATTGGCGGAAAATCGCTAAATGACATCATATAGTGTTGAACTGAAAAGGGACAAAATCAAAATTTGGAAATAAATTAACAGCGTCAATGTATAGAGTAAAAAATTCTGTATCGATCAGTATATATAGAGTCAGAAATGCTTTATTGTCATAAAAGTTTAGGTTTTGTCAACAAAGCAGGCTTAAGAACTACAACAATCTGAAACATTAAAATAAAGGTCAAGAATTAAAACAAGATAATATGGCTCAAGAACATTTGTCTATGGGAAAAATTTATGATAAAAAAATTTATAAGTTGCAATACAATACACTATGCCTTGCCTACTTGTTTATATGCAAACTTGTATCTATACTGTACACGAACATAATTATATTTATATGCTTTCTTGTTTGCAATATCTATGTTACGTTTTGTTTGTTATCTGTCTTCTTGTAATATCTATGTACATATTGTATTATTTAAAAACTATAGTTCTATAAACTGCTCAAGAACTTAAAATACTTTCGCCCATGCACAAGGGAAACCTTCTTTTGGGCGCTTCATTTATTTACCACCATTTACTGTTAGCAATAGTTGTATTCAAACTCTTTTTGTATATTTGGTGAATAAATTGTATTGTATAATTATAAGTTGCGAAATCATCCGAAACAAATTCCTCAATACTATAATAAGCTTTATCTAGCAGAAGTTTTTTTTACTTTTTTTCGAAACTGTTTGTAGCATGTTAACTTTCTGACTGAAAGGGGGAGATGATTGAAATATGTTTTACTGTTATAAAGAATCGAGTTTTCAATTTGTGCTGTTGACAGGATAGGAAGAGGAATATTGAATGTGAGAAGAGTGGCATAACTTTGAGTTGAGTTTGAGATGTTATCTTTGTGCTTTTTGTGTGTTAGGCAGACTGTTTCTAAAATAAAGAGGCAATAGACTGGTAAGATGTGACGAGTTGAAAAAAGGGGCTTACAGAAATCTTGGACTCTAGCTCTAGTAATGAATCACTGCTCTTTTCTGAAGTGTGAAAACATGACTCATTAAGTTTTGACAGCTGCTCCACCAGAAACAAACTCCGTACCGCAAGTGGGATTCGAAAAGTGCAAAGTATGCTTTCTAGCAGAGTGATAGTCCAAAGAGTTAGAGATAGACCTTATCACATAACAACTTGAGGATAATTTTTTGCATAGTGTACTAATATGCGTTCCAACTTTTAATTTGTTGTCTATGTTGAGGCCTAAAAATTTGTTCTCTAGTTTATGATCAATGATGTATTCTTCAAAGAATTACATGGTCCAGGTTAAATTTAAAGGGCATTATAATAGTCTTTGATATATTGAATCCTAATAAATTGGCATCACACCATTGTTTCACTAGGCCTATATCATGCTCTACCGTAATTTTTAATACATATAGACACAGTAGGCACAGTAGAACACTAAACATTGGACCTAATATTTACCGATTTTAATAATTTTAGGCAATACAAGTTTAGGAGATGTGACCTTGATGCGATGCGCAAACTTAAAATGTTCTAGTTGCGTTTGTACTTATAATGGGACTAGGTGCTTCATGGCCGATTTTTCTTGTACCTGTTTGGTCCGACCCTATTTCAATTATTGGGAGAATTAATCTTATTTTTATGTGTTTCTATAACCTCTCTGAATAGCTTCGGATAGTATCCTCTGGTTTTATCAAGGATTTGCGTGCGTTCATGGCTGCCCTTAGAGAGAGTATATTCTGCACCTATCTATTTAGCCTTAGCAGCAATTTCTTTTATGCTCAGTCAAGCGCGTTTTAACGCTTCTTTTCGTGGTTCCGATGTAGTACGAACCATATTTACATGGTATTTGGTATACCCATGTGATACTCAGTAGTCCTGGGGTCTTTAGCTGACCCGAGACAATTCTCTATCGTTTTTGTTCGCTTGAAAATGGCGGTAACTCCATGTTTTTCGAAGATCCTTCCAATTTGGTCCTTCACACCGTTTACGTACTACTGTCAAAAAGTTCATCAGTTGGCCGTTCGTTCCAGTGTCACCTTCTTAGTGTGTTTCAGTATGTGTCGTAAGGCTCGGTTGATTTCGGCCTCATTATACCCAGAAAGGCATTCTTTGGGTGACACATCTCCTCTTGTGGCTCTTCCAGTTCGCAGATTTGTCTTGCCCTCTCTACCAGAGTCTTAATAATTCTTTTTTGTCGCGGATGGTGATTGGAGTGCTTATTCAAATATCGGTCCGTATGAGTTAGTTTTCTGTATACGTCATGTCCCAGTCTACCACTCTCCCGTCTTTTCACTAATATATCCAGAAAAGCGATTCTCTCTTTTCTTTTTTCTCCATTGTTAACTGAATTTTTGGGTTCCAAAAATTTTGTCAGTTCATTTTCCCCGTGACTCCAAACCACGAAAGTATCATCAACATATCGTAACCGGCAGGTGGGGTTGGACCGGCGAATGTAGAAGTTGGCAACTACTGGACTTCGTTGACTTTCATTGCAACTCCTCCTTTTTGCTCTCTAAATTTTCCATCCCCCTGGAAGTATGTTGATTTTAAGCAATGTTCAAATAGGGCATCAGCACCCTATGTCTAATTTACCTCGTACACACCTCATTTAGCAAATTTTGATTGTTGATTCTGTCTCCCTATTTTTTCATTTGCTTTTTATTCGTGAAAGCCATTTCTCGCCAAAAATTCAATTACTTGTACAATAATTGAATGTCAAATTTAGAAACATCAAAGTCAAAGCCTATTATGATAAGAATTAATTTTTTTTCAATATCTCCAATTTTTCGAAAAAGAATGATAAAACTCATGATACATCATTGAAAAGGTAAAATGTAAAAAAATCCAATGTAACTTCCATAAGAAAAAATAAAGTTGATGGTGGTGGCCGGAAATCGAATTGTCGGAGAGAAAATCAGAAAACGCAATTATGTAGCAGGGAAAAAGTGACAATGTGAAAGTGCAATTTATTTTCGAATTCTTCGAGAAAAAAACAGAATAAAATAAAAACCATTTTCCGAAATTTCTGTTCTTTCCGGATATCTTCGTATATACTCGGAATTTCAGAACTTTCTCAATGGTCAATTATTAGTGAGGTAAATGCGCAACTTTGCCCCAATTTAACCATCTTTGTATCTGTCATAGTTTCCGAGATCCCAATGGTGAGGATCGAATTTGAAACACCATGTATATACATTATTCATTTTTTTTTAATTGAACATTTCCGTCAGCCGTAATATTGGGTTTTCCAGGTTGTTTAATTGAAGCCAGTCATTACCAAGAGTTTCGTTTTTATTCGTATCAAAGTTAACATCTTACATCGAAGAGTATATGCACACTAATGATTCGTCAGAATCGGGGTTATACAGAATTGGTTGCTCATCACTTATTATCTAATTGTTATATATTTGAACTGCAAACAGTTCAATGTACTGAAAAGGTTGCAGTAATACATAATTAGGTCGAGGTGAGTTTACTGAACCTGCAACGTTTCTATATGTAGAATTGTGGAAAAGACAATTGAATATGATACGAATTTGGTAACCTATTTGAAATGTAAAATATGTGACTTAAATCTTTATCACACAGCAATATTAAATATTTATCTCTATTCATATACTGAATTCACTCTATTCACTACATCTCTACAGGTTTACCTTATATTTAATGTCTTATAAAAGAAGGTATCACTCCTTCAAACACTCAAATTAAATGGCGAAGTTACTGAGGCTAAGATCCTGGCATCGAAGGAAATAATTGGAGATTCCCATCTATATATCTATCTGTGGTTCCATCAAATCGAATCAATACGTTTCATACTCGACTCGTTTAATCTTTGAACCACTATGAAATTGATCACCTGATCCAATAATTTGCCAAATTATTACTAAAACAACCATTTTTTATTTACAAAAATGGTACCAATTTTGATGTTTTTAAGTACTTCAATCCATATTAGAATTAAATATATTTTGTTAGATATACTGGTTATGAAAATCAGGAGAAAACATTTTAAAAACTGTTTTAACCGCAAAGGGCTTAACATATATTAAAATAGTATCTTATCATTTTCTTGTGAAATATTGAAAATATGCTTTTTTATGTTCGTTACAAAGTTGACAATCTCAGTAGCTCATTACAAACATTTTTATTCAGGTTGGGTGTGTGATGAGGAAAAAGACTGTGGAGTATCTCCTGAATTGGGACCAGATTTCTCTGATGAGGATCCACATAACTGCACCAAAGGGTGGCAGTGTAAGTGGAATGAAGCAGCTTGTGGAGTAGGCTTGGAATGCTTACCAGTCAAGAAGTTTTGTGATGGCCATCGAGACTGTGAGGGAAATAGTGATGAGTGGGATTTCTGCCGGAATTACTCTGCAGCTTGTGATAGGTTGGTAAAATTCATACAACATATATTATATCTATCAGCAAACATATATATATCGTTCAAATTCCAAAATACTTTCTACCTTCACAAACCATAAGATATTTTGTTTCTAATTTGGTTTAGAGGTTGAATTAATAATGAAGAGTACACAAGTATTTACACTTGGCAAAAGAGTCCTTCTGACATGTTTTTGACATATTTGTTTGTCTGTTTGAATTCATATCATTCCTATCACTTTATAAATTGTCTCATTCGGAAAGAATTTGGAATATGCGGTAATCTAGTACAAAGGGTTAGTTTTGGCCTATTGAAAATATCTGCACGTGGGTTATTTTCTTTTTGTATTCGAACTGTTCAATGTTGAATAATATTTAAGTTGAAATATAAACTACGTTTAAATTCGACTGCAAAATCAACCAGACACTTGCATTTTTTCAAAAAATTTGCATTCATTTAAATCAATGAGAATTATTACGAATTCTTGAAAAACATACAATTATTGACAAGTGATATGAATACAAAAGTTTTCAGGAAAAAGAACGAACATTTTACCTAATATCAATTAATTAACAAGATATTTCTTGTATTTCAAATTGATTTTTGTGAATGATAGATGTATCACTGGTTGTTTTTAAAATATTCACCAAAATCTAGAATTGTCGAATTTTATTTATTGGTTCTACCACTTCTATTTCATATTTTGCACATTCGATGTGCAAAATTCAATCAGATATGCGAAAAATATATCTATTTACAATACCCATTGGAGTGTTCAAAAAGGAAATTAGACATATTCATCCCAAATGATATATGTGAAAATTTATTCCTCTCTATTCATACATGTTATTCATTTATACATGTTATGTTTTCTTGTCATTGATTGTTTTTTTTTTCGTTATTATGATTTAACATTTTCTACCAATTATTAAATGATTTAATTTAGTTCTTGTTCACAAATACATGTATACTTTGTAAACCCTTTCCTGCAACTGGGTCTAATGCCTGTTTGAGCAATACATGTTTTTTTGTTGTTTTCAAATGATAAAAAACAAAGGCAGAAGAATTTTAATATATATTTCATATTTGTTATACCACAAACCAATTTGCAATGCGACGTTTCGTTCATTATATTTTATCGTCAACTTCATTTTTTAAATATGGACATCTAGTTTTTTTATCGATTTTTGTAACTGCTGTAATAAAAAATTCAGCTAAGTATTACAATACATGTGTTTCCCAACATCTTTTTCATCATCACTGTATGGTCATACAATTCCCGGCCAGTGCAACCTCAAAAAAATGGAAACCAATATTATTTTGGATCTAGAACTCAAAACTATAGATAAACTCCACATATTGGAAGAACATGTAATATAACCAAGTAAGTAACAAAAAAAAATTAATATCAAAATACTCTTAATATCTATGTCGATCATGATGTATCATTAAATATTCAAATGGCCGTCCATCGTTCCGTGAACACATATTCACTCTTGAAATATTATTTTTATGTCAATTTTCCAACATCTGTGGAGATATAAACAAACCCTCTTTATTGTTTCTTTCAATTCGTCAATATTGACAAAAGTTGAGCCGAATACCTTGCATTCAATGAAGAATCACAAAATGAGAAGTCCAGAAGGATCAGGTCAGTCGTATCAAAAAAATCGCTGCAAATGGTTCTGCGATGTGGTAGAGCTCCATAATGCTGAAAATACTGATATTTTCTCAGAACATTCAAAGGCAAATCTTCCAACATCTCAACTAGAGCTTCAGACAAGAATTCCAAATATAACGTCCCACGTCAAAGATGTCTAAAAAAAGTATAAGGACATATGTATAATCTTGCTGTCTAGCACACCAAACCAAACATTAACTCAAAATCTCCACTGGAAATTTGTAGCTCTATGTAGAAAATAATATTCTCGTTGCAAGTGATAATGATTATTTCTTTTGAACCATCCCTTATTTGTCAATCTATTCTCATCGCATAATAAAATTTTATTACAGACTTCATTATCTTGATGATATCTGAGTAGTCATCTTCAAAATATTTTTCGTCTATCATAGTCTGTTGAATGCAAATGGTGGATTTTTATGACTTTGTAAGTTTTAAATTTATTTCTTTTCAAACTTTATGAACTGACGTAGTCGTTATAACCCTATGATGGATGATCAATCTCTCTCAATGATACTGCTTTGTTCTCTATTTTTCAGTATTCCACAAACTTTGAATCGAATAAATATCACTGCATTATTACTGAGAATGTCCTCTGAACTTAGAACTCACACAAAACGCCAATTTCAATCATCACACTCTTTTACTTACTGTACAAATCTTACTCGATGTTTTTCAAATTAACCATGATTCCGTAAACTCCTCCCAATGTGTTAAAAATATCTTTTAGATATATATTCTAGTTCCCCAAAATAGAAAACTGTTCTTATTATTATTATTGTTTGGAACCTTTGGTGTAGTAATGACTATTACTGGAGTTTTTGCCCAACACCAAATCGTTATTTTTAACACCTCGACACGTGTTTCGATCACCAAGTGATCATCTTCAAGAGGAAGATCAGTTTGATCAAACTGTTGGGAAAAAACTCCAGTAATAGTCGTTAGAAAACTGTTGTCCAATTTAACCGACCTTATAGGTATTATAACTGCTAGTAACACAGCTTATGTCATCGCTGTCAAAATATTATTTATTTATAAAAAAATCAAATCGCTGTTGTATTTTCCTCGAAGAATTTTGCATTGTATGAAACGATCTTTGTGTATAAGAATTCGGGTTCACCTTTTAATTGTGTATGTGTGAAAATTGTAATGATGAATAAAACTATTTCTATTTCAACCAAATGTAACCAAAATATTTCAGAGCTGGCTGGAGATATCTCTCAACTCATTTGATATGTCAATTTGTATTGGGAATTTATTGCTCTCCTTCATATACATATAGAGAATAAAACTGTTTGATGCTGCAAATAATAGTTCCAAAACTGTCTAATTTACTTTACCACAATTGAATATACAAGTTTCAATTGACGAAGGCTGATATATTACACGCTTGAGTAGCATGTGCTACTTCAATTTATTAGCATTCTGTGCGCTGATTGGCTCTGTGGTTAACTTGTACTGTGCTGTTAAACAAATTATCTGGGATTAGTGTCATAGAAAGTCTCTGTCGGCTCTTTTTTGTATAATAGATCTACAAGTTTTCCTATCTAATTATTAAATAAGAAATACAAAGTATTCGTCCTTTGAACATCATTCTATGATTTCATGTTTATCTTTTATATTTGTGGTAGGTTACAATGTACATTTGGATGTAAACCAACTCCCAAGGGTCCTCAATGCTATTGCCCAGATGGAAAAAGGCCTGACGGCAATAAATGTGTTAATGTAGATGAATGTGAGTTTGATGATACTTGCGCCCAGCTGTGTACAAACACAATAGGATCTTTTGAATGCTCATGCGTATCTGGTTACCAAGTGAATGGAACCGACTGCATTGCTGTAAATGGTGAGTACATAAAAAAATGTATACCTGATACATAATTCGAATTTGTAAAAGAAAACCTAATAATTATGATGTTCAAAAAATAAGGTGAATGTTCAAATTTCGCGGACTACATATATTCGATTAGCGTTTTTTAAATTTTTTCTTATGTTGGTACACATCTCTTACATACGTTCACAGTTTTAGTTTATTGGTGAGAGGCATAAAGGTTAGAAGTCATGAAAAATGAGAATTGAAACTTTCTATGTTTTTTACAACTTTTATTTGTAACTGAAGTTACTTCATTTTCGTCCTATAAGGACATTTTCAAACTTATATATTCAATCTACATATATCCACGGCTATCCATAAAGCCATGAAAATGCTAGGGTTTATCAAACGGCTAACCCATGAATTCACTGACCCAACTGCTATCAAAGCTCTAAACCTAATCTTTCTGAAGTTAGATTATCTCCCAACCATAATTTCACATTCTTTCTTGGACCAACAACATCCAAAGACATTGAAGACTATATTATGAAAACCACACGTAAAGAAGCTCAAGGCATTGATGGAATTTCCAGGAAAACTATAAAATATGTCAAAGAAATAATAAGTACACCATTGTCACATATTATAAATGAATGTTTCAAAAATAAAGGATGCAGGAAGGACATAACAAACTATCGAAATGTATGTCTTCAGACACATTTTGCAAACATTTTTGATGCCTCATTTAATATCCAGTTGAATTCTTTTTTAGAAGGCCAGAAGCTCCTATTAAGTTATCAAAATGGCTTTAGAAATAATAAATCCACAACTACAGCAATTGCTGAGACTTGTGTACGAATATCTACGCTGCATTAAATGGGAAAGAACGCCCGATAACCCTATACTTTGATCTCAGTAGGGCATTTGAAACAATCTATCATACACTCTTGATAAATTGTACCGTATTGGAGTTAGAGATGTGGCAAATAATTGGATTGCTTCATACTTGAAAGATAGGAAACAAGTAGTAGTCATGAATCGAATGAATGAATGAATGAAGGAATGAATTTATTTGAATAGGAAGGAAATCCTAATATACAAACATTACATTAACAAATTGATAGATGTAGCCGTTACTACGTGGTAGGAAATCATCATGAAAAATGAGAGTTGTAACTTTCTATGTTTTATACCACTTTTAATTGTAATTTTATTGTTTTAATTTCAAACTTACTCACACAATAAACTCTTATTG
>WOGP01006382.1:0-12417 GCA_015342065.1 Leptinotarsa undecemlineata | reverse complement strand
AAACTGAAATTTCGAGTTTGGAAGTTGTGTAATTTCATGTATATCATTTGAATTTTAATGTTATCTTTACAATTCTGTAATTTTTCAGTGCATCAGAACTACGTTGGACTGGATAACGACAAATCACCTTTTTTTCTAAGTATAGTATTGAACGAGGATAGCACTACTTGTGTTCCCCTCTGTCGAGCGATACTATTCAAAAAAACTGTGAGTATGTCTTGTAAAGATGAACATCATTCATATTTACTTCAAATGTTATAATGTCTATGTATAAATCTTTTTAAAACTAAAATGGGACTTACTGAACATTATGTTATGTATGTCTAACAACATGTTAGAGAAGTTAACAAGCATTATAACAGGCAACATTTGTATTACAACGAACGAAAATAAGGGACTAGTAATGTGAAAGCATTCAACACCAGGTTGATGGTTTTTATTTACTATTTTTTCGGTTGTAGGTGATAGAAAGATATTGGGTGGGTACTATCCACACTTCTGTGGTCTCTCCTGATGGTTAGTCTGCTTGATGCCCTCGGCAGAACAAAAGTAGATCTTCAAGTTTATGCAAATGACCTAGTCATCTTGGCAAGGTCCACATAGGGAAGGGTAGCTTGTAATATCCTTCAAAGCATGTTGGATGGTGTTCATAGTTGGTGCCTGAGGGAGCAGATGTCTGTCAATTCCAGCAAAACTGCGATAATCCCCTCCACCAGGAGGGGAAAATTGGATGATCTAACGCTATTTCCCTCAACGCGGAGGGGTCATTCCATTGGAAATGGACGGGAAATATCTTGACATTGTCTTTGATGAAAAACTCACCTGGAACACTCACTTGGAAAAAATTTTACACAAAGCCAGACTGTCGCTATGAACATGTTGAAGGATTTGTGGTAGATCTTAGGATTTATGTCCCAAACAAATCCACTGGATTTATGTGATGATTGTCAGACCCATGATCACTTATGGTGCAATTACTTGGTGGCCAATAGCTTTACAGAAAACATCCCAGGCGAAGCTCTCTGGCTTACAGAGACAGGCTTGTCTGACCATCAGTGGTGCCGTCAGTACGACACCGTCATTGGCCATTGAGATCCTTCTAGGTCTACCTCCTCCCCACATTTTTCTGGAAAGAGAGGCTAGACTTGTGCACATTGCCAATTACACAAATCGATTCAATGCAGAGTTCACCAGACTGTTGTTTGATACTGAAGGTCACAGCATTCTAGAAATGACCTCTGACTTTAAGCCTCCAACTGTCATTTACCAACTTCCTTATAAAGTTCTGTTTCCGAATAGAGAGGGCTGAATCCTTTAGGAGGAGGAAATAGTAAAAGCAAATAATTGTTCACAAATGGATCAAAAACATCTTTTGGTTCAGGTGCTGATGTTTCAGTCCCATACCCAGGACAGAGATATCAACCTGGATGTCATTAGCATCGCTTTAGGCTTTGACAAACAAAGATTAAACACCTGGATGGTAAAAAGATTCATGGACTTCTAGCAGAATCTTCCAGGATTGGCTTACTTCAAGACGTTCATTTACCCTTCGAAGCTTCACTCAGCATACAGACTAATTGGTTTCGTTAAGAAGCTAGGTTTATTTGGTCAAGTGTGAATAGATGTGAGCCACAATAAATCCTTACGGATTGTGGTGGGGGGTCGAATAGACCCACTCACTTTGGACCTAACCTTATCTAAGATAGAGTACAAGGGAGGGTGGATACTTTTTCTGAACAGAATTGAGAAATCCGATTCTACTGAAATACGCTCTAGTCAATCCATGTATCTTTTATTATTTGAATCATCTTACTTGAAAGCAAATCAGATTTCCTAATAAGAGTTTAACCACAAAAATATTGAAGTTTGGAAAGTGTCATTTGCTGTAATGGGTTCAATGAAGGCTGTTGGGTTGAAACATCTATGTGCAGAAACAGCACGTTTGTCCAATGAAACATTTCACAAAATGTGAAGAGATGAAAAAAAATATTTTTTCACTGAATTGTTCATGAAATCACAATTTGAATAAATATTTCAAAGGATTTACAAGCTTATTCAAAAGTAACTTTACCATCTATAAACAACAATAAAAGTCATCAGTCTCGTATATAATGCAACATTCTCAAACTAAAACATTTCAGGGAGCGCAGAAAATTTCATTACCCATATCGCAGCACAAAGTTCTGACAGTTAAACAAATACTGTCGAATTTTCCGAACATGGACAAGACAGAAAAAGGACCGAAGGAAATATTTTCGCCAGATATACAAAAAGACTTGCTACTCCTGGAAGAGCAGGAGGGTTCGGTAAACTTCAAGTTCGGTGTCATATACATGAAACTGGGTCAGACCAGCGACGATGACATTTTGAGTAATGGTAAGTGCTTTATTTGATTACAATTCGTTACAGTTCCGGCATGTCCAAAATGGTTTGAAAAAGCTTTTCCAGTTGTCGCTCGGAAAATTGAGTTATTCAAACATTCTAATTTCTTGCAAGTTAGTTATTAAAATAATAGTTCTGATAAAGGTCCATTCTTTGCCGAACCAAATAAAACATTTTTTTAAATCCATATAGAGACGATACATCCCGAATGTGTGGTGTTATTATGTTCATCATTATCCTGAATTTTAAAAGAAATTATTGTTTTTTTTTGCTATGTTCCACCCAGGTGCATCATAGCTATATAGTAAGTTTCATACAACTCTTTGAGGTTAACAAAATTGGTTTCATAGAGAATTTTGGAATCTACAGTGAGTATTGAAATTTGGGACAAAGTGTTCCTGAATTTTTTGTACATTTTCATGACAGACACAGAGAAGGTCCTATGAATTTTTCTGTCATCCGAATTAGAAACGATCTTCATACATCTGTTGAATCGATTAAAAGTATTGGGTTGGCTGAACGCATTCTGGCCAGACTGTGATTTTAAAAAGTTAAAAGTATGGAGCGTATAGAATATACAAACATATGGTTGGCTCTTTTTTCTGGAATAATCATTCGATTGGTAGGTATAAACATGTCAATTCCATTAGTTCAGACTTCTATTGAATAATGTGATATAAAATGATTTGAAATACCTGAAAGAATCAATAAAATTAAAAATATTAGCGAAAAAAGAACAATTATATCAAGCAAAAAACTTTAATTACAATGAAATAAAATACAAGCAACAATTGAGAATTGTACAAGAAACGAGAAATGAAAATTAAATACTTTTAGTATTCACAATCGTCATCACCCGCAGACTGGCATGCTGCTGTAATTCGTCTTTTGAGTTCTTCCCTATCAGCAGGTGTTGTTTTATGAACAATGGATTCAAGATGCCCTCAAAGCATTGAATCTAAGGGTGTAAAATCCGGTGATCTCGGAGGCCCTTCAACTGCTCCCCTTCTGCCAATCCATCTATCCGGAAATCTCTCGTTTAACCACTGTCGGACGGAAAGAAAATAATGAGGTGGAGCACCGTCCTGCTAGAAATGTAACAGACCCTCTTGCAAAAGTTCATTACCTTCTGGATCCATTTTAGTTTTTAACTCGTGGATGGATAGACTCTTCAAGCATTTCAAAGTACAGATTGCCGGTCAAGTTTTCTTACAGAAATAATGGAACTATAATGACATTTCCAAAAATACCTGGATTAATTTTTTGTGGGTGTTGTGTATGTCCTTCCCAAAAACATGTGACTTTTCGTCACTTCAACAGCTTCAATTTTGTATATCAACATTTCCATTCAGAAAAAAAAAGAATACTCAGTGATGTTCAACAGAAAATAAGGGATGGTATTGACGATGAGACATGATTTCACAAAACTCTATTTTTCTATCATAATCATCCTCGTGGAGCTCTGGTATAATCCACATTTTATACGGATGAAATTTATGCGTTTTCAATGCTTTCCTCACAATCTCTCGTGACATTCCCGTCTGTTCTGATACTGATCATAAGGAGCTCATGGGATCTGCAGCAAATGTTACCAAAACTTCAATTTGACATCCTTCATTCCGTACACTGGGGTTACTTTTTTGTCACTGAACCAGTTTCGTGAAACTTATTCATCAAATCAAGCACATATCGGTGACTAACATTACAATTTGGATGTCTTTCATTAAAAAGTAGCAAAACAGGACGGCTGGCTGAGCAAACTTCGAAGCTATGGCTTGTCAGATTATTCTATGTATAGCTCTCCAGTTTTCTGGAAGAACGTTTTCTGCAAGTGGCCGTCGACGGATATCTCTTTCACCATCAAAGCTGGTGTTCCGAGGGATCTATATTATCGCCAACCTTCTTTCTATTGTCTATCAACGACTCATTGGAAAAAACCAAGAATCAAATATATTGCTTTGCAGATGACAGCACACTTGTTCATTCATTCCATTTGGATTCCACGATATCGGCGGCGAATGCACATCTTCACTGTCAGCAGGAGGTTAATGAGGATCTAGAAGTAATTTCGAATTGGGGTGAAAATAATCAGGTTCAATTTAATGACACAAAAACCCAAGCATCGGATTTCTCCAAAAAGATAAATTTCTCCTAACCGGATATAATAATGTCAGGTCAGACAATTCCACTTTCTGCTTCGATAAGTTTGTTGAGGGTTAAAATGGACATCAATACGTCTTGATACAATCATGTCACTGGAATTGCAAAAGCTGCTTCTCAAAAGCTTGGAACACTGTTCCGAACCAAAAAACTGTACACACCTCAGCAACTTTTGATGTTTTATAAACCTCAGATCAAACCTTCTTTGGAGTATTATTCTCAGGTATGTAACTCCGCCCCTTAGTATAACCTGAAGAGGCTGGATCCCGTCCTCACAAGAGCCATCCGCCTGATTGTAGACGCGAATGTCATTTACAACCTTGATAGTTTGGAACATCGAAGAAAGGTTGGATATTTGTCTCTCTTCTATAGATACTTCCACGGGAAGTATTGAAGTGACTTTGCACATTTGATTCCACCGAGAGCGGTACATATCAGATATACGCGACGGATTGTGGCTGCCCATGGTTTTGAGGTTTAACTCAGTACACCTCGAACTTCACTTTTCAAGAACTCTTTCATTTGGAAAACTGCCTTCACGTGGAAAATCTTCCTGAGAACGTTTTTCCAACTGGATTTAATCTCCAACGATTCAAATCCAATGTGAATCACAACCTTCGCACAGGCACCGCTCTTATAGCATCTTAAGGATTTTCCTGTAGCGCATGTGTTATGTCCTTGAAAAAATGTCTGGATTCTAGTCCATTTTCCAGCGCCGTTTACTCTTATCTTGCATCATGATTTCGCTTTCAAAATTCTGCCAACCGTCCTTCAGGCCAAATTTTTCGCAGACTTCCTATATCATAGTTTTTGCAATAACACAGCGTTCATTTCGATACGAGATTCATTAGTTTACCAGATATGTATAAATTATTAGTATCGACTTACCTGTCTGCCTATTCAGGCAAAAAATAACCTATGTATTTTGTACATTTTAAAGGCCTCATACTTTTGATCAGTATTAAATTTGTTCATTGAGAAAATGAAAGTGAAGTTTATAAAAAAGTCATTTTTGGATTTTCATTAATCATAATCTGGTGCGAATTTCTTTGATATCCTGAATGTAATATACTTTTCATCGATTGAGCAGATGGGCGAAGGTTGTTTCTAATTAGGAACTCATACTTAATTCATTAGTTCGGACTTCCATTGTTTAACATTATATAAAATTACTTGAAGTCCCTGAAAGAACCGATAAAAAGAAAAATAAAAAAAGAATAGCTGAAAATAACAATTATATTAGACAAAAAAACTCTGAAATGAAATTACAGTGAAATAAAATTCAAATAAAAATAGAGGAATTGAACAAAAAGTTTTAAAAAAATCAAAAAGTTTGAGAAAAAAGTTTCACGACGTTTCGATTGTTAGTGTCCACAATCGTTTTTAAACAACCTAATACATATAATATATATCATGCAACTTCTCAAACAAAATTTGATTATATGGAACTCATCAAAATCAAGGAATTAAAAAATAAATAACTGAAAATAAAAATTATATTAAGGAAAAAAGTTAAATGAAAATAACAGTGAAATAAAGTACAAGTGAAAATAGAACAAAAATTTCATAAAAATAAAGAAATGAAAAAAGAAAATAAAAATACAAAGTTAAGAGATTCCAAGCCACGTTAGTTCACGACGTTTCGGTTGTTGGTATCAACTATCGTCTTCGGGTGATGATCATTTTATATATCAGACAATGGAAGTCCGAATTAGTGAAATTCATCATGAAACATTGTCAATCACCTTCAGACAAACTATTTATGTTATTACCCAAGATTCAATGTAATATAATTTCATGATTAACAAACAATTATTCTCCATGAAAAGTTGTAAAATGTGTTTGTCTTGTGAAAAAAAACACTTTTCAATTCCACAATATATCATAGAATGAAACGTTATTTATACAAATGCACACCATTAATCATTGCAGTGTCACGCGATAATGAAACAATATATTTCGTAATCGACAAAAGTCAATCAAGGAAATGAAAATTTTTTAGTGTCGATTCAACCACAGCGGGAACCATTTTCATTTCTTTATGATGCAAATCGCAATCAATACTTGATTGATGGGAACTAACTTGATTATTACACCGTGCCAGTAGTTCGCGTTAAGGGATTATTTCAGTAGCCCTGAATTGGATAATTGTGCTTTGAATTGCGGTGAATAATGAGATATTTCAATCCGGAGAAGTGATGGAGCCATTGAGCATATTCAGCGAACATGTTCACTGGTTCCTGTTTACTGGAAAATTTTCTTATGAGAGGGGTAAAAATAATAATTCAATTGTGGATTTTTTAAATCATAAATATAATTAGTCGGATGATCATTGGTAGAAAGCGAACCAAGTTACAACCGTAACAATTACGGTGGGAGATTGAAGACTTTTGCAAAATTTTCAGGTTCCTATATGGAACACTTTAAAAAAACTTCACACCTTCCTAGATAGAATGTCGGAGATATCTTGAAGAATACTTCTGATAAAACACATGTTTTTCTCAATTACTATTATCTTCAAATTGACGTGAAGGTTTTCAAACTAGTCTGAATTTTAGATTTTTGAATATTAAGAATTGTTTCAACTCGTAAAAACATCATAATTGTCTAAAGTTCAACTTGAGAAAAGCTTAGGTTATTACTTAAATTTCATTAACATCAATATGATAATGTAAGGAAAGGTTATTTATAATAATAAAATCTTTTATTGATTATGCATATGTATATATAACGCATATAATGTAACGCATAACGTTACTAACGTTTTCACTTCGAGAAAGCAAAAACAGGTCGATTTTAAATTCTAATGGTAATTTTTTTTTAAATAACCTCAACTTTCATATGTAATTCCGTGCCTCTTGTGATTTCAATAAGGAATGTAGGTACTAAGTATGACACATCATTATATTTATGTCAATAAGGAACTCATCCACGGTTTCCTATTAATGGGTTTAAATAATATAAGCATATTTTTTCAATTCATGTATTCTTATCATAACTTATTCATTACATCAAATTTCAAATGAAGTACCCATTATAGTTTGAAATACAGAACAGTTCTTTCTGAATATGGCATGGATGTATTATAAATCACGATTGTATATATTTTTGATCGGTTTTGAGTGTGTGACAGAATGAATAAGTATTTTCATCGTCTGGGTGGTATGTATTTCCTGGTATTTTTGAATTGTCATGGATTAAATGACATTTTACAGGGTGTTTTTGAAATAGAAGATAGACGTTGTACCCGGCGCATCCGCTAGTTATCAACAATAATATAAAAAGCTTTCTGAATCATCATCGCTTTTTTTCGAGTTTGTTGGCGATGCTCCGCAGGTTTCATCTCCTCTCCCTATATTTTTCAATAGTAGCTCGTTGTATGGACTATTTCAGTCTGTTTGAATGCAATAACGTGGATGCCTTCTTTAGATACATTTTCAACTACTGCTGATTGTTGGTTTCCCACAGATAACAACTTGTCTCGTAATCGTACTGAAGATTCGTTTCATATAAGACAAATACTAGAAAAGTAAAAGTGCTTATTTGTTATTGACTATTCTAGCCATGAATGAAGTGAATCAAAAATATTTTCTTTCAAAAATCAATACTAATTTTACTCCATACCTACTATCTAGAAAAGTTTATTTTTTTCAATAAATTGATGGATATAACCATTAATACGTGGTAGTGAATTATAATGGTTTTCACGACTTTTATTTGTAACTAACGTTACTGCAGTTTCGTCCTATAAGCACATTTTCAAACTTATACATTGAATTTAATGTATTTAGTTAAAATTAAAAGTGGTAAAAGACATTCAAAGTTTCAATTCTCTTTCAATCTTCATTTTCAGCATTAGGGCATCGATAACATTAAAAACCACTGAAAACTGAGAAGGACATGGAAATTAAAAATGAGTAGTAGATTAAACCTTTCAATGCGTTCAATGAAAATATAATACCCCCTTTTATTCATGTTCATGTATAATGCAAGTAGTCGAAAAAATTATCGAAATTATACCTGACCTAGGTCAATTTGAAAAAGAAGCATTTATTTGTGATAATATCTCATCATTTCCTACTTGTTATTGAAAATAATGGCTACAACTCAAAATTTTCCAATAGTTTGAAAGAAAAATCAAGTACCCGTCATATTTTTAGGAGTCACTATTTTTGGGACATAAAGTTTTTGGCTTTCTACGACTCCATCTCGATACAAAAAAATGTGGGGATCTTCCAAAGAAAGAAAGGAAAAAATTTGTTTTAAAAGATGTAAATCTATACATAGATGTGTAGATCATGCAAAAAAGTAACTTTTGGAGACAAACTGGAAGAAAACACCCTCCTGAAAGAGCGACTTTCATATAAACATTGAATTACAGAAAGTATACAAAAAACACTTCTCTCTACTCAGTTTGTATTACAAACATTCATTATGGATTTAAATCAGATATCACTCACAGGATTGCCACACATTAGAGTGAATAGAAGACAAAAATTTCACTTACATAGAATACTGTCATCCTCGATACCGATGTTTCGCCGTAAGGCACTTGCCTTAGGGTTATTCAGTACCAATCTGGATAACATCATAAGTAAAACCACACAACGGAAGATTCTATTTTTCTATTTTTTGTATCAAGATGGAGTAGCATAATGTAATTATTTTATTCTTTCAAGATTACCCAGAAGCATAACAATGTCACGTTGCTCCTTCAAATTCTGACTTTTCTTCACAATAATCCTCATAGAATTCGCCTTCTATCTAGTAACTGATTTATCTATTCAATCCGTTTTTTTTTGTTCATTTTATTGTATTTATGTTCATTTCTGTTCATTTTATTGTATTTATGTGTGTATTATTATTTTTATGAATGAACAACACCACGTGGTCTATAGAAGCACCTGGATAATTTTAAGAAAGTTTTCAGATTGTTAAAAACTGCTTTAGGGAAAATTGTAAAGTTACTATGAACGAGAATAGCGTGAGATTTTTCCACTGATAAATTTCTTTTTCGTTCAGTTCAATCAAACTTTATTTATTAAACTACCAAGTTACTCTATCAATAATGAGGTTAATTGTTTCAGAAAACGGCAGCTATAGGTTCGAACAATTTTTATCTCTTCTTGGAGATAAAATCAAATTACGGGGATGGGATAAATACCGAGGTGGCCTTGATATCAAAGGTAAGTGAAAATGAATCACTATCTATACTGATATGAATTGTATGTATGAACGACTGAACATATTTAAATGAAACTTTACATAAATACAGCTTTTACTTCAGAATAACATAAATGCTACAATTCACAAGTGTTGTATGTAAAATTGGTCATAATAATACGATAAGTATTTTAAATAGATTTTTTCACATTCCACATGGTAGAATACCTGTTGAATTCTAATAAAAATTGATACAATTGTCATTTTAGGTATTTATTATAGACACACTTTGTCTGTTACACTAAGTAATTTGGACGAATCGTTTGAAAGTTATCAGGATAAGAGTAACTTGATGCAGCGCAGTAAGCTATTACGCGTCGCGTCTACTGTAAGACGGCAAAGGGGCGGTCTGCCCGCGACCCGAACGTGGACAGACGCGTAATGGCGGTCATCGTTGACGGTTGTTTTAGTGTTGCGAATTTTTTTAATGTTAAAATAATTCGATTCTCGAAGCTATTCATTACTTGGTACAGTTGACATTTCTTTTATTACTGTATTTTGAAGTAAAAATTGTAATTACTACCTGTTGCCCGCTCTTATATCAAGAAAGGGAATCAGTGATTTCCACCCCCAAAGGGGAAAATATGGATTTGCAAATTATATTGAATTTCGTCAGTTTTGAAGTTAGATGGTCTGTCACAAAACTTAATGTGACAAACCAAATTCTACGTAGGCCAAGCCGCGGGCAAAACTACTCCGAATATAAAAAAGCCACAAGGAAATACTCCATTGCGTTTTTTATACAATTTCTATCTACCAAAATCTAAAATCTGTCTGTCATTCTATAATTCACAGAGAAAAATTACTTCGAACAGTAAATGGTCCGCAAAATTGCCGTGCCAGCTTGATAAAGCTCAAAAGTAATATAATTGACACTGATCCCAAATTTTCAGCTACCCAAAAACCTTTTTCAGATATTACATCGCTGGTGTTAAGTATGATCTCTTTTAAATGGATTGCCATTCCCATATCACGAAAAGACGGGAAATGGGGTGAAAGCGATTAAAGAAGTCAGGTCCTTTCTATAGAACCCCTGAAACTTTTTGAAACATGACAAACAATAATTTTTCTGTAACGACGCAGATCCGTTTGAAAATAGCACTGAAGTGCAATTGATAACCGTTTCCTCCATGTATCTAGGGAAAAAAGGGACATTTATGATATTTTACTTCCATAGAATTGAAAAAATGTTTTTTGAACTAAAGGTTGAAAACTCAAATAACAAAATAATAATATCTGTATATGGAGCAAACAAAGACATGACATATAATAAATATTTCGAAAAAATGCACTTAGATACCACTTCGAATGTTAGGAAATGTAAAAGGAATGAGGAATACAGCAGAATGGTAGGATCACATAAAGATACTATTAGAAATAATAATGCGATTGGAATGAACATGAAAAATTTAAGGGGAGTTGAGAATGAAACAATAGACAGCAGAAGGAAACTGTAACTTATGATGTGATAAGAACATAAAAACTGTCGTATGAACGAATAGAAGTAAAATATAAAAAAGTTATAGAAAAAATTCAAAACTCTATAGAAATGCAAAACTTTTGAAATTATTACAAAACAATTATTCTAAATGCGTCAAAAACAACTTCAGCAGAAGAAAACATTTGGAAAAATATTTGAGTCATAGAGAAAATGAAAACTTCGAAGTCTATAAACACCTAAAGAAATTGGAAAGCAGAATTGATGAAAGTGCGGGAATGGTAAATAATAAAGAACATTTTTAATGAAAATGGTTTTATTGTATTCAGAAATATTTCCTCTTGATGATCCATTTATTTTTGCATTCGTGCAAACCACTTGTCAAAGCAGATTTTCCATTCCTCTTGAGGCACCTCCAAAACATGGTTTTTGAACGCTTCAACTGCTTCTTTTATTGGATCTAGCTCATCTTGGAATAGCCACACGGTCGAATGCTGTTTTGTTTTCTGCTCATGCGCATATATCAATGATTCGTCACCCGTCACGATTTTATATGCACCTTTCGAGGCACCACGTTGGAAAACAAAGTATTGATATTAGTGTTGCCAGTTCCTGAAATATAAATAGTCCCCATCGTAATATGTGCATCATACAGAGTACAATATAAGAACATTTTAAACTGTATCTTGAAGATGATCACTTGGTGGTCGAAACACGTGTCGAAGTGTTAAAATAACGGTTTTGTGTTGGGATAAAACTGCAGTAATATTTATTACCACCCCACAGGTTCCAAACAGTGCATCACAAAATATATAATTATTTTGAAAAAAAAATCAAAGAAATTGCAGGAAAGTGAAATGAATTTGAAGAATTTGGTAGCACCGGGATATGATGAATCAACAACAAAAATGTTTCAAAAATGGGGCAATAGGAGCTGAAATATTTTTGAAAATATTCAGTTTGATATAGGCAGAGCAAATAGCTACAGACTGAAGATTGAAGAAACAGTAGGTTTACAAAAAGAGCCGAATAACTGCAAGAATCAGCAAGGAACAACTCCCATATTAACAGTTATGACAGATATCATTCTCACAAATAATTCACTATTATTTGGGCTCACCTTTACACCAAGCCTCTTAATCTCAGGGTTCAAAATTATTAACTGAAGGTTCGTAGGTGATTGGTAATTCAAATAAAGACAATAGTTTTGGCTT
>WOGP01006381.1:0-12418 GCA_015342065.1 Leptinotarsa undecemlineata | reverse complement strand
TGTTTAAATCTAAAATGTAATTTCGAAGAACGAACACGTCGGCGAATAAAGTCCGGCCCTGGAATGCCCCGCATGGTCAAGTTAGAATTAGGGAGGAGTTTCTATTAATTTCATCTAGCTAAATCGCACTGCCATCTGGCGGTATACGTGTTGCGTAACTGAAGGCTAAAGACACTTAATAGAAAAACAGATTTTAAAACAGATTTTCAGAAAAGAAGTTGAAACTATTTAGATTTATGACTTTATTTTATTTGTTGTATCAGTATAATACTTAAATTCAATACATTAAAGTGTAACTGATCATCGTCTTTACATGAAAGATATTTGAGAAAATATTTTATTAACGTAACGAAATCTAAAATGTTCATTTTCAGAATGTTTGTCTGTGCGCGTTGATCTCAAAAACGACTAATCCGATTTGGGATCGATTTTCACTAATGTACTGTAGTAAATACCGTTTAGACGCTTTGTTTGAAACTTTGATTGCTTATATTTGTAAATTGTAAAACGATGTTCTTTTCACAAAGATAGGCTAATACCTGAGAAAATATTGATGTTGGAAAATCTGGGAAAACCAAAAAGCTGAAATTATCGGGAATGAAGTCGTGATCAACAGCTAGCTACAAATAAAAGTTTAAGTTCTTCCTAATGCATGTAAGATGGATCTCAATACTCTCAAACCATTACTTTTCCTAATTCTCCGGAAAGGTACATGAAATAAGTTTTTGTTGTAGTTGGAACAAATGACAAATTGATGTTACCAAGTGATTTTCAAACAGCCCAGCTTCTTTGTGTAACCCCACAACAATTTATTAACACTCAAAGGAAACAAGTTTCCAGTCGACCAATTCAAATAACACCCCGTCAATTCTCTCAAAGGTTTTCCACTGGTCAACAAGTTTTTGGAAGACCTTCAAACGTAAATATTTGAAACCAAAAAATCGACCAGTAAATAATAAACCAATACCAATGTCTTTATCATTTACCTACAAGACAAAATTTCTTCCAATCACAGACTAAACCCAACCTTCATTCAGAATAATTACATAATGTGACGGCACCTATTCCATCTTATGATGATTAGGTATTACGTACAACAATCATATATTCAATTGATACAAATTCACCTGTTGGAGAGGAAAATAAAAATTAAAATACTTATGAATTAGTTCATATTGAACAACAATGATTTCTCGAGACAGAAAATGATCCATCCGAAGAAATTTCAAATCCTTCAATAGAACTACCAAAAAAGAAAATTGTATTCTTGCTTAAAAAATTGAAGCGAAATACTCTCAAAACAATAAATTAAACAATAAACGAATGAAACCCCTGATTACTTTCCGAAATGATGAAATATATAACAATGAACAAACAACAGATAATTCAAACCCAAAATTTGTTGAAGTAATCCCTACCATCCAAACAGGAATTGAAATGAAAACTGGAAATTATACTAAAACCTTACGTAACATCTTAGGTCACTTTTTTCTATTTTGAAAAACCTCTGAATCAGTAAAAACATCAAGTGATATTAAAAAGTATCAGAAGTATCTTCAGTACAAGAAAACGTTTCAGATATTTATCAATCTTAGACATGATTACTAAGACCTTGAAGAATTTGTAGCCAACCTCAATAACTCATCACTTATATTTTCGTGATAGAGAACAAGAAAAAATATGTCTTGAAAGTTATTCAAGAAAAAATGGGTTCAAAATTAATTATCTGCTCTACTAATGCCATTTTAGAAAAAGAACAGCGAGATAAAATGAAATTATTACAATGTCTACGAAACATTTCATAGGCGAATTAATAAAATCATTGAATCAATAAATATACTATTATTGGCCAAACATGATCAAAGACATTACAAACTGTATCAATAACTGTAATACTTGCCAGAAATCTAAATACGAAAGAAAACCAAATGAATCACAATTTCAAGCAGTACCAACAGTCACAAGGCCTTTTGAAAGAATTCATATCGATACCTTGCCAATATGAAAAGAAAAATGTATTACTGTTATTGATACATTTTCAGAATCCGCCCAAGTCTACTCAATGGTAGAAGTCAACTTTATAAATGTTCTAGATGGTTTATTAATCTTTATAGCATAATATGGAATACCTCATACATCGTAAGTGATGGAGGTAGTGAATTTAATAATCAAAATTTCCTAGATTTTTGTAAACTATATAAAATAAATATACATATTTCAACACCAAAAAAAACCCAAAGTTCATTCATCTACTGAATATACACCACTTGAAATTGTCTCCGGAAATATTACCCCAAAAGACCCTTTTGATATTACCGAAAAAGGCGTATCACAATACGTCCAATATCATAAGAAAAATTTGAAAAAGGTATATAAGTAACTGAATAAAAAAACTGAAGATAAGGAAATTGATTAAACAAAAAAATTAATGCTGATCGAAAGAAGCCAATGACAATTTCCACAAATGGTCAAATATTATATGAAAGAGGAGACTAGAGACAAACTTGCATCAAAATACACTAAATTGAACCAATTGCCCAAACGAAAAGTCAAAACAGAAACTTCCAAATATACGAAACACAACTTGAAAGACGCAAAAAAATATATTAATTACTTTTCAATACTTTCAGATGAAACCAACGTTCGTACTTTCAATCCTTATACTCTTTCATTCTAGCAATGAATCTTCTCAAAAGTTAAATAATCCTATTTTACCCATCGATGTGGAAACAACTAGAATTATTGTGAGTAAACATACATTTGTAAGTTACATGAATATTTCAGGACTTTTTGAGATTAAGCATCATTTAGATAATCAACTGAGTTTCATAACCGAGAAACGAAATTTAAGCTATAAATCGGATTTACTCTTGTGACAGACAAATATTTTATCCACCACAGTGATCAATTACTGCAAACTATACATCCACATATTCTATCTAAACCTAGACTAATGAATATAGGTGGAAAAATATCCAAATGGTTACTTGGAACTCTTGACGATGAAGACGGTTGAAAAATAAATATGATTCTAAATCAGCTAAGTGACAACAACAAAATTCTTCAACATGCAATAAATAAGTAAATCTCAGTAGCAAAAGGATTTATGATACACGTAAATCATACTCAGTTCAGATCTAATAAAATATGCTTCTATATCCCATTCCAATCCAGAATGAAATTATTTCACCCTAGAAACCATTCTTTATCTTGAATGAGATTTCAGAATTATACCAATACCAGGAAGAACTTTATGCAGAAATAGAAGACGCATGCTACTGCCAAAATCACCTGCAATCCGAAGAAGATTGCATCGTCACGATCATGTTGAAGAATAAAGCTACCGATTGCCCCGCAGTGAATGCCCATTTAGAACCTTGGAACATTTCATTTTCTACATGGAGCAATGTGCTCACTACCGAAAGCTTATCTTTGGAAAAGCACCATGGAATTGAACCTGGGAGTTATATTATCACAATCCCAGATAAATGCCAACGAAAAATGTATCCATGGTAATGGTGATCTTGCACTAATGAAAGTCATTCAGCTTGCATCATTGAAAATTTCTCACCTATTTACCATACCAGTTAAACTGAAACTTGCCAAGATGAACCTAGAAGGGACTCAACACCTCACAGCAAAGATGAAGTCTTTCTACCAAGCCACACAATTCCAATATGGATCATCGTGCTCATTTATATGGCAATCTATGCAGCCACATATTTTGGGGTAACCAGTTACTATAAATCCTGATACCCATACTCCTTCATTACGTTCCTGAGATAAAAGAGAAACCTGACTTCAGCAGATGACTTTGAGCTGACCAGCCAACCTAATCAACTCTAGGCTTTCCTTTTAGGCCGGAGGAGTTACGTATTTCCGGAGTTGACCCTGTACTAACTTGTTTATCTTGCATACATCAGAAAGAAAGATTACATTGCAATTGATTAAATTTCCTTCTTCTGGAGCATTATCTTTAACAATGATAAAAGATAAGAACTGGTAATTGTTGACATCCATTTGTTCTCTTGCAATGAATTATTGCATTATATAATTGTTATGATGTTTTCTCAACCTCGTGAGTATTGTAAACGGGAAATATCTTTGATGATCCTGAATTTTACCTGAAAGTTGTAACTCACAGTTGTGAATTTGACAATTTACACTTGTAACTGTGAATTCACACTTTTAACTGTAAATTAACAGTCATAACTGTGAATTATGGAAACATAATATTATTGATTTTTGTGGCTCTTCTACGCCTCTATAACAATAGATAAAAATGATTTCTACGATTGAGTTAAAACACTATTATTTTAGAATATTGAAAAATTGATATCTTTCAACATAATTAAACATAAATCGTGATATGGCATCATAGCATTGTTTACATACAACTAATGTCGTGTTGTGTCACTTTGTTTCCTACAGCTAAATATCAAGGAAGACCTATAAGTTTGATCAACTCTTATTGTTTAAATATGGATCAGATTTTTCATCCTATAATTTATCTAGAATAATGGCACAAATAATCACGTAAGCGCTATCTAAACCTGAGTTATAATTTCTATGGTTCACTCAAAAGTATATCTGATTTGTTTTTTTGATATGTGTCTAGGAAATTCCAAATTCAAACTTAGGATAATGTAAATTGTGAATGCGGTAATGTTAGGTCGAGTTATAATTGGAAAAACGTCAAAATTTTTAGTTTAAATCTACGATTTATATTATAGAAGTCAGAATGTTTCCCTTTCTAATCACGGGAGCCAAGTTCCAACTGTCGCGAGATACTCGTGTCAAAGTACATCATATCATTGGAAGAGAGTATTTGGCACCAAACAAAAACAAAAAATTTGATAGATAGAACGGCAAAATAACTAGAATTTATGAAAAAATTGAAAACTCCTCTATTGATGATAAACAAATATTAGAACTACCCTGCTACTATTAATTGGGATTACACGTTCGCGAGTGGATTCAAAACTAAAAGAGGAGAATACAGGAAAAAGTACAAAGTTCTTGTTACTTGTAATTCAATTTTAACCACACTGGAAGTGATCGGATCGAAAGGAGCCGCAGTTATTGTCGAATGATAAAAAACGGTTCAATTCTCATATTGGGAAATCGACACAAACAATATTATACCATGCATTCACACATGCATTGAAATTATCGATTTCAACCAACTATTTATTGAGTAGCTTGGATGAGTTTTCTCCTGTTATTTATATAATCTTGTAAAACTTTATATTGTGAATTCAAATTATACTTTATAACGGAACATAAAATAATTCGTTGAAAACATATCAGTGTGGTATAAAAAACAAGAATAAATTTTCAATAATCCCTAAACTTACCCTTTTTTCTTTTCACTGAAGAACTACAACAGGTTGTTTTATTGGTGTAAATGACACCTCACTTCTCAAACGCACGCTCGAAAATATCGATCATTCGAATGTTGAGAAATTTACCGCCACAAAACGAATGAAACTTTCACAATGGCGGTAGAAAGCGCAGCCGCATTAACTCATGTCAGTCCTGACAAGACATTACCTCCAAATGTTAATTCATTTGTTTGTAGTCTGAAAAATATCAATCAGTCTTTTAAACAATCCACACGTGGAATTATTGAGACTTAGACTAGTGTCATTATCTCTATACGTTTTGTGAAGAATCAGTTGAATGTTATTATAATAACAAAAGAAAAACGCGATTTACTGTTACGTCACTAGGCCATTTTGTATTTGGTGAAATCTTTGTTCTTGAAAGGTGAAAATACAACAAAGGTTTTCCATAAACCTACTATCTTCTTGAAAGTGTTAATATAAATTCATCAAAATTCCGGTTCCTACGAGAAATAGAGATCCCGGCCATTACGGTAGCGGTGATATGAACAACAAAAGGAAGAATCGAGGAGGCCCTGTAAGGTTGGTACTTTTAATAACCTAAACAATAAAACTATTCAAAATAACAGAGATATATTTTCAAAAAATGCTTTCTATATTTCATCCATCGAGGATTTCAACAAGACTGAATTGCACCTGATGGATTGTTAGAACATAAAAAAAATAAATACAAAGTTAATTTGAAAATAAATTCCATACTTTATAATGAAAACGGCCATTGCAGATTATATTTACCCATTAATACTGATTCCACAACTACCAAGAGTTCAAAAGTCCAAACCAGTTTAACATTTCTATATTTTATTGAACTAATGTTTGAACATTCATTATACACTAATTTTTTTCCAAGACAGCATGGCATTGCTCATCATACACTCATGTTTTTGATGAGTGAAAGTATTCACAAGAGACTGAATAATTAATTGTTGTTCAAGAACATTATTTTTGTCAAAGTTTCTGAAATATTTCTACATCAAAATTTAACAATAAACAGTTCAGAAGTATACATACTTCCTAAGTATATAATAAGGTAAGGTAGGGTAGCAATAATCTACTCGAAATTAAAGAAAATTCAATCAAAAATATTGGGAACGCTGTGAATTTTTCAATGCATTAATCTGTAGTTGATTCCCCGATCATCATTGTAAGGAAATATCAATGATAGTGAATAATATTTCAAATCTATCTCCAGTTTTCAGTTTTATGATTGATTAACTTCAAACCTATATTTACCTTTTATTAGAATTGATATGAGTTAATCTAGTCAATGAATATAACTGGAGTTTTTTCCCAACACCAAACCGTTATTTCAACACTTCGACACATGTTTCAATCACCAAGTGGTCATCTTCCTCTTAAGATCATAATCGAAACTTATTCATATAATAGGACATTTTTTATTCGAATGGAAACATCATCGAGTCGGTCAACTATTGTTGCTAAATATGACTCCAGCCATTTACGTACTCTGTTATATTCTTACATTTTACTTTCGATCAAATGTTCTTGCTGAAATGTCTCGTTCAGTGACAAATGTCTCATAATATTTATTTAATATTCACAACTTTGTTATTTTTGAACACCCTCAATCTGGCAACTAGAAATGAATAAATTCTCATGGTTGTGCTAAATAAAAAAGTTTTGTTAATAAATTAAGATTTTGAGGTCTTGCGAAAATTTGGAATTTCAATTCTTTTTGAAGGAATACTTTGATTGTTCTTCGTATTCAATCAGATGAATAATACTCATCATATGAAGTCTCAAAAATGTCATGTTAGCCATTGGCCTCTAGTCCCAGCAACATAAAGCAAAAGATATATGATATTATAAACGCAAAATGCTTGTAAATTATATGCAATATCAACGCACTGGTGGCATATATGACAGTCAAGCTTTACGACCTATCAGAGAGAAGCAAAGTTACTCTTCTATCTCTATCTATTTCAGATCTGAAGAACAAGGTGAAAAGCGCAAATATTCATTTTGCTAATATATGCTGTATTAGAGTAGGTCCCAAAAAACTGTTTCCACTTTGCCATTGGAACTTCTTTAGTGAGATCATTCCTTGTATCTTTTGGTAAATCAATTTGCAGAAAAATAAACATTGCTCGGGATTCTTAGGGCGTAGAGTTGTTACAATTTTTATTTCATAACATTTGAAATTTTTTCCTCAGCATTTACCAAAGAGATAAAATTAATCTTCATTCACCCCTCGTATCTGTTGAATAACCACCATTTTCATAATTTGTTAATTTGTTTTCCTTCACATTATATATGTTTACAGGTAGTTAAGAGATTAATTTTGACATAATGAAAGTGTGAGTTGAGTTGTCTAAAATAAATACATTCATTCAAGAGTTTACTTGAGATGTTTCCTCTACTTAAACAGTATCTCCTTTTTTTTTTCAATAATTTTTTTAATAATTTGAACATATTATTATATCAGAAAAGATATCAAATGTGAAATGGGTTTTGAACCCGTAAATGAAAAAATGAATAAAACAGGGCTATCCATTAAAAAAAGTACTTTAATTAAACACTCTGTACACAATTGGTTTTTTCATTTTAATATTTGGAATGATTGCACTACTTCATGAAAGTGAGAGCTACCAAAGGTCCCAATAATAACTTTGTTATCAAAGATACAGCACTATTCAAATTGCCAAACTAGTGGCATTTTTTAAGCTGATTGAATTGAAAGACAAAAAACACTTAAGTATCGACTTTTTAGGTGAAACACGTTATGCAATGGAAAGCCCTCCCTTTATAAATTTATTTGTAGAAAAGTATCATATTCCTATTTTAAAGCTATACGCAATTTTTTGAAATAGTGGGGATTTAAATCAATATTTGACAAAATGGTTTTTGTTTTCTCGGTAGGTGCTCAAAAGATGCTGTTCAACATGTAAAATTCTGGAATTTTTCAGATTAGGCACTATGAAGGCATAGAAGGGACAAAAATGATTTTGAAAAATTAATAACTAAATTCTGAGATCAACTTCAGAATTTAATAAAATTTCTATATTAAACTCAAGATTCAAAGTCAGAATTTAACTACGAATTCGAAGTTGGAATTTAATAAAATTTTGACTTTGAACTTGTTGTTTGTTATATTCCGACTTGTAACTCACAATTTCATTAATGTTCAACTTCAAAATTGGAATTTCATCAAATTCTAATCTCAAACTCGGAATGTGAAGAATTTTATTTTCAAGAAAATGTGTAGCCTTTTTCCAGCTACGTTCAATAAGTTCGAAACCGTTTTTATAATAAGAACTTTATTTGCTCCTCAAAATAGCCATTAACTGCGGAAATCACTTCTTCATCGTCGGAAAATCTTTGACCACTGAGCCATTTTTTTAAGTTTGGGTACAGAAAATATTCCAAGGGGGCTAAATCTGGCGAATAGGGTGCATGAGAAAGCAATTCCAACTTTAATTCGTTGATTTAATGCGATTGTCTTAACGAAACAACACTTTTTTCTTGGCCAGATGCTGCCGTTTTTGTTTGATTTATTTTAACTTTCCACTAATGATATTCCTATTTCTGAAAATTTTGAAGAAGTGGACTTCACGTTTTTATAAAAATGTATATTCCTGTTCTGTCAGCTCATATACAAAGATTTTAGTAACTTCAACAAGTTGATATTATCAAATGAATTTGTTGAAAATTAAATTCCAAGAATTTAAATTAATGTATTATAATATGAAAACTAACAATTTGCAGCTCATGTTATTAAAACTATCAATAAAGTGAATGTGATTTTTGCTGCTGATATGAATAGCAGGGAAAACAGTCTTTTTTGGTATATGATGAAAAATTCGGCAGACCATTTGAAAAGTTATCAAATAGAAAAAAGTTTCTTTCAGAATGAAATAATTTCAAACTAATTGCCTGAATTGCATTTTCAGTTTTATTTTCAAACATTCATGTAATGCCTAGTCATCTTGTTACTATACTTCACTAAAAGTTTTTGAATCTATTTGCAGGACACAACGACCTCCTCGGTCAGTAGTGCCCGAAGGGGTATATAGCAATGTCCATTTTATGCATGCTTCCACGGCACAAGTTGGAAACGTAGTGCGTATAACAACGGCATCTGGTAGTGTTTGGGAAGGTAAGTAGAAACAAATTATCCTCTGCAATTTTTAAAAGAATCTTTGTTTTTATATAAAATGACTTCTGAACCCCCACACACATATGGGTGTGCCTTTCAATTGTACACAGTTAAAGCACAGACATTGTCAGAAAAGCCAACTCCTGTTCCTTAGTAATTGACAGCACTTTAAAAACTTAATATTTCACCTTGCCCTAGCTATCAAAAGTATGTTGAAGACTTCTAAGGGTTTTTTTGTAGAAGTTGGTTGGCAGTAAAAATTATTTTGAACAAATATATTGAAGTGGATGTTGTTTCACCTACTTTATTTTTTTATAGGGAGTTACGAGATGAATAAGAACATATTGTGTAGTGAATTTTTTAAATGAACCAGTTCTTTTTGGGGGTAACTCCAAACATTTTTTTATTTATTTTAACAAAAAAGTGTTTATGAATCGAATGTTTGTTCATACCAGTGTTCAGTACTTCTGACAATATTTTATTCTTCAGGTGTGTTCAAAACTTTTTCAAGTCATTTTGATGTGGTCTTAGAGATGGCAGCCAGAGTTGATAATCCAGAGAGCCCTAATTCCCAAATTAAAGCAGATACCTCCGTAGACAAGCTCATTTTTAAACCTTGTGATATTTTGACAATGGTAGCCCAAGATGTAGACCTAGATTACCCCACAAAAGATACCTTTCAAACTGATACTGCCATTTCTGCTCGACTCAATGGTAACTCTAAAATGGAAGAAAGAGAACTAGAACCTTGGGACCCATCAGGTCTCAACAATGGAGACTTACCCCTTGAACTTGACCAAGCTAATGGCTGGGATCCTAATGACATGTTTAAAAAGAATGAGCAAGAGTATGGAGTACAGAGCACTTTCGATCAGTCACTTAGAGGTTATACTGTGCCATTGCAGCATACTGATACTCCAGACTACAAAGAAGCAGAGGCAAAAGCCAATCTGATAGCTAACGAAATTGAGAGTCAACCTGCACATAAAGCAAGGTTAGATTTGGAGAATGGGGATGAAGAATCTGTTTTTGCAGCTGTGGTACGACCACACCAAGAATCTAATACAAATGGTATGTCATCTCCACTTTAGTTAGCAATTTATTTTATTAATTTATTGACAGTTTCAAAATAACTTTGTGAATACACATCAATCATCCAGAAGTACTATCATCTCCATCTGAAATTTTCAAACATTTTCACAAATTAGGAGAAAAGTTAATATTGTCTCAATTTTGTAGATGCAATAGAGAGTGATTTGGTATTTTATCTATTTATTTTCTGTGTGAAATGTAATCTGTATATAATTTTATGTGATGATTTTTTCGATTACGTCTGTAACCTGTCTCATTGTGATTCTCAAATAGTATTGAAATAAAACTTTTTTCTTTGGACTACAATACAATCTATTTCCATAAGGTTCGGCTAAATATAGATTTACTGATAAACAAAATGGAGTTGTTTCAAAAACCATTTGATTTTTAGTTATTTTTTTATTAACTTTTTTTCTTACAAACATTTTAACCCAATTATTTCGATTAGATGATTCATTTTTATAATTTAGGTCTCATATGATCAGTTATTGAAAATGTGTTGGAACTGATGAAATCGTAATAATTATATTTACTACTGAAAATTACTAAACTTCAAAAATTTCATTACTATTGTAGAAATTAAAATGTGTCTTACTAAAAAACCCAAATTAATGTACTGCAACAATTTTTACAAAGTTTTGGCACATCAAACATATGTTAAGTTCAATATTCCATAATAGATGGAAATGAAGATGAAGAAAATAAACCCAAATTTTTAGTTTATTCATATATTTATTTCCAGAATCATTCACATATTTGGCAGAAAATACCTTATTGAAATTATTAATCATATTTGAACGGGGTCTTACACTCTTCAAGTTGTTCATGGTTTTGTTTTAAATGTATAATACATACATACCATTGATCAATATAACAAATTGCAAAAGAGGAAAACTCCGTTAAGAGAATTACCATCTATGTTAGAGTACTCAGAGATACCAAAGTGTTGAATAGAATGCAGAGTCTGTTTATTTTATGGGTTCATATACATAAAAAATATCTACTGCAAGCGCCAAACGTGATGGTGAGTCGCCCCCATGCGCACAAACTCATTTTCAATGTAACCCCCACTACAACTCTTGCAAGGCATACAAATACCCTGTACAGGTGCGTATCATTACTTGTCCTCCAATGCTTTTGGCGTTTGGCTTTGTTTGAATAATTTGTGTTGTTTCTAATAAAATGTCATCGCCTAACAAAAACCAGTTGTTCAACAAACAAGTCAGGCACATGAAATAATGTTTAAAGTGTTCAATTATGTTCAAAGTGTTAAATGCAAGTCAGATACATTATCAAAGGTGAAAAATAAAACGCCAAAAAAATGTAACTTTCAAGCTGGAAGATGTGAGGAAACTGGCGGATCACGAGTTTGATCAAATCACTTCTGAGAAATGTCAAAAGCGTTGCCACCTCCCACTCCATGTATCTTCTCAAGCGGAAGCGACATAATGGCATTAATATCACTGTTTGGTGTTCTGTACGCTGTTATAATATATAATTTGCCTCACGATGAGTTTACAAAGATTTAGATTCCTAATTCGTTGTCTTAAGATTTGACAGCACAGAGACTCGGGGGATACGAAAGGAAATAGATAAATTGGCTCCCATACGCAGTGTTCTTGACTGTTTCGTTGCTAATTGTCAGAACGGCTTCTACCACTCAGAATATGTAACTGTGGACGAGATGCTTGCATGATTTCGAGGAAAGTGCAGTTTTCGCGAATACATCCCTTCGAAGCCAAATAAATACGGGTTGAAAATCATAGCACTGTGTTATGCCAAAATGTTCTACACGATCAATATA
>WOGP01006380.1:0-12418 GCA_015342065.1 Leptinotarsa undecemlineata | reverse complement strand
GCTCCTGTTAATCAACAGGAGGAGCATTGGTCAAATGCGCCTGATAGGAAGCAACGACCATCCAAAATAGAGAGAGAGAGAGAGAGAGAGAAAATTGTTTTTTTATTGTGGTAAAAGTACTTTCTACTATTGTACTGCTTTAAGGTATATGTGCTGGAGTCGTGGTGATTTTAAGTCACTGAACCATATCTCTGATTTCTACTTACTTTAGAAACATATCTTAAAGCTCATTTAGATTCAAAAAATTTCTACGTGTTTTAGGTTAAGGTATTCGCAAATCTTGCTTATTTTTTAAAATTTGTGTTTGTGATTTAGTTTTATTGATTTTAAAAATGAGTGAAGTACAATTCGATAGTGTTCCCAAAATGAATTCTGCCGAAGGCAAAAAACCGTTTTTGATAGGTGTTTCAGGAGGGACAGCTAGTGGCAAGGTACTAATATTTAGGAAAATTGTAATTAAAAAATTTTGGCAACCTTTTTTTAGAGCACCGTTTGTAAAAGGATTATGGAGAAGTTGGGACAAGTAGATGTGGACCAGAAACAAAGGCAGGTAGTATGTATATCCCAGGACAGTTTTTACAGAGAGTTGACTCCTTCTGAAATCACTAAAGCTGAAAAGGGGCAGTTCAACTTCGATCATCCTGGTGCTTTCAACGAAACCTTGATGCATGAGACTTTAACAGATATACTTGCTGGTAAAATGGTTCAGATTCCTACCTATGACTATAAAAACCATGCTTTGTAAGTAAAAGTGTTGAATGTTATTTTTTGTTAGAAGTCTTAGCAATTTTGTTGGATAATGCTTCCAAATTTTCGTCTTTGATTGGTTTATTTTGCGTGTCACATATTTGAAAAATATGATCTGATTACTATGAATATTATAATGCACTGCGTCTACTGGTAGATTTGAAAATATTACATAAACGGAAGTTGCTTTCATGTCTGAACAGTTCCTTGATATTCTTGATATCTGCACTTGCAATGTGAGGATGTTCAAAGAAAGAATAATAACTATATTGCTCTAAAATACATGATGAAAAGATGTACTCGAGTGTACATAGCTCGAGAAATTTAAACATTCATCCAAGTAATTTGTACAGGTGTTGTGCATATTATTTTATTTGTATGTTTCAGGCGGAAAGATGAAATACTAACAATTTATCCTGCAGATGTTGTTCTATTCGAAGGCATATTGGTTTTCTACTTTCCGGAAGTTCGGAAATTGTTTCATATGAAATTGTTTGTCGATACTGCTTCAGATACGAGACTTGCTAGAAGAGGTGGATTGAAAATTTGCCATATTTCATTTAAAATAACAATCTATTTTCATTTTAGTTCCACGTGATATAATCGAAAGAGGACGGGATTTGGATCAAGTTTTGAACCAGTATATGAACTTTGTGAAACCAGCTTTTGATGAATTTTGTTCACCAGTAAGTTCATGATTCAATTTTAGAGATTATTTGATTATTTTCGACGTTTATTTTTCTACCAGTGAAAAACACTCCATATTCTTGTATCTGGCGATTTTGTAACTCGAAATTTAATAGAATATTTTCATTTGGGACGAGAATGACACATAAATTTTAACGGAGACACAAACTCTATTGAGGCATTTAAAAGATCTGTCATTAATTTTGTATTTACTGTTCAATTCTTTAACATTTTGATCTAGATGTAAGTTTTTCTTTAATAATGTCTTTACATATTAGGATGATCGTTTAATATTGTTCTTTTATAAAATGGTTGTTTTACCGTTAATATCAATAAATAAATATGTATAAAGATGTTTAACAAAGGTTCCAGCAGTGATGATCAACTCTTTGACTATTCAATTAATAATTCCTGAAAGATAGATAGGTGGATAGATATAGACAGAAAACCTTTATTAGTTCTTTGTGATAAAAAACCTTTTCAGTTGTAGAACATGTCAATTACAGTAAACATAGAAATAGAAAATTATGAGACAGTGTCATTAATATCGGTTAAGAATGTAAATGGCCACAGATGTATGATTAACAAAGTTATCACAGTCAATATACTTAATGTAGGTAATATTATTATATTAGATACAGAACACGAACATATACATCTATACGTAGGGTGTAGAGACTAAACTACATATTCAACGTGAATTACATAAGTTTAAATTATCATTGTAGAATTCTTCCAGCGAATAATCAGCTTTGGAGAGAAGCAAAGTTTTCAACTTATCCTTCATGATCCTAGAAGGGAAAGTTCTTAGAGACTCAGAACTTGGCAATTAATTAATCTGCATACATAGAGTCAACTCACAATTTTTTCTAACTCGTAGAGCAAGTATTCGCAAAATAAATAAAATAAGTTTTCGATTTTCAGACAAAAAAATTTGCAGATGTCATTATACCAAGAGGAGCTGATAACCACGGTAAGTCATGAACTTGTTATTCAGATAACCTGCAGAATGGGCTTGTTTCATGATTTTTGGTTAATAGTTCACTTGATAGGAATTTTAAATTGAAAAACAGTGCACTTTGTTTCATCTCTCTGAGTACCGTAGTTTTCCCGTAATTAATTATTAAAAATCGAATGTGGTAGGGTGGTGACGTCACGGCCCTATTCGCACTTCTTGTTCGATTGACCAATAGGAACCATAGAAATGATCAACATTGCCAAATCGTAAAAGTTACAGAGCCTATAATTATCAATTTAAATGTGGAAGTGTATACGAACCCGTTAATGTTTCAATTAATGAAAAATTCTACACTTGAAATGAAATGTACACGAGAAATCATGTTTGGAACAATGTTCTATGTCTAAAATCAGCACACAAAGTCGAAAGATTACAAAATATTTACCTAAACTATGATTATACAGTTATGAAAATAAAAAAATGTAGCAAACTGGGTTAAAGAATCATTTCAAATATTAAATTTATTCTACAATCCTCGATCTGTACAACTGCAATTTATTACAAAAAAAAACGATTCCTACATACATACATACCTCTTTCTAATATAGCTACTAGATTCAAGCGTTATAGGCTCGCTTGGGTAATCTGTTGAATCTTCCAAAACTTGAGAGGAAGCTTGAACACGGTCAAGTATAGATAGAATCCAACAAAAGCTTCTGAGGTAATAACACCATTTATCATATGATAAAATGTAATTAATTTTGTTTCATACTTTCAGTAACAGTATTAAATCCAGATAATACTTTCTGTGGATAATACTTGAAGTTGAAATAAAAAACTGTGTCATCAAATTTAATATTTCTGTTCCCCTTTCATTTATAGTCACGTTTTAAATGATTTCTATAAAGTCTTGGAAGAGTAGAAGGATTGTACTTCTTTCTTTTCAATACTTTTACCCATTTTTTTTCTTATCATTTTATTCTTTGGGAACCTAAACTCATTATATGAAATAAGTCACTTATAAACCAATGCGATTTCTGTTTTCTTGTGCCTTCCCGCACAATGAAAATCAGCACAAGAATGCACCATATTAATAATCAAATATATCTCTAAAACACTTTTAAAACTTACACAAACTCGATGAAAAAACGAATTATTCCTACGCGAGCTGTCAGCTAAGAAAAAGTTAAAACTCAATGTTGCAAAAACAAGCAGAACGGATCCGACATGACGTACATTTTCATTGTCAAGTAAACCAATAAATTGTGTTATGGGTACTCCGTTTTCCTGAGAAAATCAATCAATTGAAATTTTCTGTAATTATTCATTCATTTTTTTACGAATAAAGCCAGCAAACAAATAAATCACAATAAGATCGCCCGAATCCACGAATTAAGCATAAAAATGAACAATAATGTTTGCCTTGAAAACTGATATAGTACAAGTTATCTCTGAATATGATTCTAAATAGAATTAAACGAACTGTATTTTCAAATGGTTTTCGAATACTCATGAACCTTAATAAAATAAATCAATTATGTATTCATGCCACCCACCAAAAAACAAGAAATTCAACGTTACCGGTATATTAGCCATATTGTCATCCAGTTAGCCAGCGCTCTCTGTAGTGTATGCGACAATGTGTTCTTTCTAATGTCAATGTCAAAATTACCAAGAGTCGATTTTGAAATGATCGATGAATTTTACTTGAAAAATTAATTTGCATTTGGTACCGAAATGAAAAATGAAGTATGAAAAATTGAAACGGAAGGTGGTATATTTAGTAGGTCCCTTATATTCATATGACATTCATTTCAGACTTTGTCTTTTATCGAAGGATGGAAAGTTTTGATTTAATTTTTATTTTATCTCGGCCAAGGAGCAGTATGGTGACTGCAAACAGAAACAAAATTATGTACAGTGAAATGTAGAATTACTCCAGAACATATCAATTCAAAAATAACCTGGAAAGATATTTTTCGGAATGTAAACTAATGACATGGAATATGCAGCAAAATTGGCACCTGCCGAGACCTACCTTTTACAAAAAAACGTTTTTTAATTAGATAATTGTAACAGTTGTTTTCACACCGAGTTGATTACAATAACAAAAAAAATTGGCCTCTGTCAAATTGGATCATCAGATCTGTGATTGGATTAAAAACCAATACACTTGGCAACTCCGCTTTAGACTCGATCAATTTTATTGGTCAACAGACACGCGGCCAATTTAAATTCCTGCTTTTCGAATTATTCTTTTTTCTGCAAATATAAAGAAATTTTGAGACCGATTAGACTTGATAAGTATAATATGCCCCTGAATCCATCAATCTATAAGCAAACCATAATTTTCCATAGCATGAAACAAGCCCATTGATGAAAAAATTGGTTTATATTAATCTATATTGGAGGAAGCATTTGCAAAATTATTAAGATAATGAAATCATGAACTTAATGTGTTATAGGTATCATAGTATTATTTACAGGCAGCTATAAAAATTGCGGCAAACCTTATTTTTGTCATGGTCTCACATTTATCACCTCAATAAATTTATTATTGGTGAAAGACAATTTTCAGTCTTTTAAAAAGATTTTAACTTGAACGTGCGTGAACTGATGTACACTTTTCGATAAAAAATAATTTGCAGTTATATTTGAAAAACCGTCACCCAATTTAGATACGATTATTTTCTTTGTGCATTTTTAAGTATGTATGTTACTTCATACTAAATAATCTTTCATTTCTCTTACTAGTTTCACTGATGAGAAAATTAACCAACTTTCTGGGGACTTTTCAGTTCAATACTAATTGTGAAGATGAATATGAGGTCTATTTAAAAAAAATAAGGTGAACGTTCAAATTTCGCGGGCTATGAACATTCGATTAGCGATTCTTTTATTGTTTTATGTTGTTACACTTGTCTCGAACATATGTTCAAAGTTTCAGCTGTTTGGTTTGTTGATGCGAGTCATAAAAATTACAGGTGTTTTGCGTGTTTGGCGATTTTCTATAAAAAAAATTGAGCAATAAATAATAAATCACAGGAAAGTTGCTGAGGATGTTGGCATATCGGTTGACTCATGCTATTTTTTTTTTCGAAAATTTTGGGAATGAAGCATGTGGCAGCGAAGTTCATTCCAAAATTGCTGAATTTTGACTTAAAATCTAGGTACATTGTTATGAAGTTGAAACCAGAATCCAATCGTCCTGATGGAAGAGCCCACGAGAGCCAAGACCAAAAAAGAACGCCAAGTTCGATGAAATATCAAGGTTTTGCTCACTGTTTTCTTCGATAACAGTGGCGTAGTACATCAGAAGTTTTTACTACATGGTCGTATGGTCAATAAGTAGTATTATCTTGAAGTTATGCAACGCTTGCGAGAAGGAATGCGAAGAAAACGTCCAGTATTGTGGAAAAACAATTCGTGTCTTTTGCATAACGATAATGCACCTGCTCATTGCTGTTTGTAATTATCTAAGCCACTGTATTCATTAGATTTAGCTCCCTGCGACTTTTTCCTGCTCTCAAGATTGAAGAGACCCACGAAAGGACGGCGTTTTGCGACGATTGATAATGTTTACCGCAGTAGTAGACAAAACGTCATAAATAAATATTCTTTTGTGAAAAATGAAGATTCATCTCATTTTTCGAATAGACCTCGTCTTTTAAATAAACAGCTATCTCCTAATGCTTTTGCTTCTTTCATCTTTTCATTATATAGCTTCTGGGTGAGTGGTCATAGTCACTGCAATACCTTTTTTCATTTCGGTGTTCACTGTTAAATGTATCAATGCATGAATTTATGTAATCTCAGTGTACATAACTAGTTCGATGAAAAATTTATATTGAAAATTTTGTTGCAGTGGCTATCGATCTTATAGTTCATCACATCTGGGACATATTACACGGACAAAATAGACAGAATGGCTTCGATGCTGGAACGAGAACCCCCAAACTCCTAATACACCATCACAACTAAGTGGTGAAATCATTATTTCTGCATCTTCCTTTGAGAAAATTTTCATTAGGTTGAAAGATATATATAGGGTGTTTATAGAATGATAGAACGGCTAACTCATTTTCAAAGACAGTTGAATTGAACTGACTGAGAAACTTAATGAAAATCCATATTGAAATCTACGAATAAGATTGATTTTGATTTACTCTTCAAAAAAGTGACATCTGTTCCGCTATACAATCACTATCCCTAGAGAAAGTATAGCTTTTTTGGTTGAAAAACCTCCACATAACCTCTAACCCATTTATATAATTTTCAAAATTTACTCCTGTATGCAACCAATAAATAATGCACTGTCAAGGATTTTTATACTCTGGAGATAGTACTACAAAATATACCAACAACGTATTCCTAAAACGATTTTGTTATTATACGTTCCTATAAACAATTTGATATTTCTGGTAATAAATTTAATCACGAAAGTTCAGCAGGCTTTTGAAACCTGCTAATAGTTCATATTTTGTAATATTTTCACTGACAAAAAATATCGTCCTTTTTTTGTAAATAATCCAAATTGAAACTTTTCGATACCATTTTAACTTACCATTAGCTGATGCATTTGAATTTTTCCCCCATACACAGCGGAAACAATCTACTTCTACCTGAATTTCTTCTCATTATTTCAAATCAACCTTTCAAAACTTTTCCCAGATAACTTGAAGTTAATGTTTTCCATCGAAATATTAGAGGTTTCTTTTATCTATCAATAAGTTGGTATCTGTTATTTGAATCCCTAAGAATGTAGCTAAAGGAACATCTTGATAAAACAAAATATGAATTTAATTTGTTTAAATGTGCTACCATAGAATTCTTTACAGAAAAGACACTCGGCATGAAACAGGAAGTATACATTTTCTTTGACAGATAACTATCTTATGGGTGACAGCTGTCAGCCTAAAAATTTCATCTAACTGCTTGAACATGGCCAAATAAAGTTACTTTTCGTTTAATTGTTGATTTAACAATCTGCCAAGATCAAGTTATTTATGTGATGAGTTTAAAATAATTTGAATTTACCTCCAAAAAATGACAAATGCCTTAACACAGAACATGTGTCACAGAAACTTGGCCACACAACATCAAAGTTTCGCGAGATGCGTCTCTTCTGTGGTTTTACTGAATCAAAATCAATTATCATGATTAAGAGATTTCAAAATGTTGTATTTACGATTTTTGTTTAGTGGTTTCTTTATAAAAACTAATATTGGATGTAGAAATAAGGAAACTATCAGAACCACATCAGTTTAACAATAATTTAACAGTTGTCTGATTATTACATATTTCAGCTGCCTATATATCATTTTATAAACACTGCTATGTCACTTCAGAAATGTGAATTGGAGTTGTAGACTGGCTAGTGATTAGATGTTGTATATTTCGTATTTCTAAGAGGAATATAATAATTTTTTTGTTTCTTTTGATAACAAAATATTCCATAAATGATCTTATCATCGGCTTATTAATTTTTGATCTGATATTTTATAATATAATGTCTTGAAATTTTACTTAGGTTTTGTGACTATTGAACGGCCCTACTTTACTTTTAATTATTATTAGTATTCGCATACAATGACTGTTGGAAAATTCAATTATGTTGCTGTAGATATTTGAATTTGATAGAAATGCTTATTTGAAGGCATCAATTTTATTCTTCGATTGATCATAAGTCATAACTTTGTTAGGTCTAATAGCTGAAAAGAACAAAGGCTTTTGTAATGTGAGATTTTGATCTGATTTATATGATTTGGCAACAACATTATAATTTAGTCCTTGTCTGAATGAAGATGAATCATGATGTCCAATATCAAGTAGTGAATTATTGTCAGTCACATAATATAAGATAGGAACATTAATTTATTAAAGTAAACATTCGAATATCACTGAAGAGAATGCAAAATAATCAGTAATTTTTTTTTACTAAGTGGTACAGAAAAAAATTAAAACCAAAGTATTAATTAGTTATTGATATTGATAATTTAATGTTTTGTGATACATTGGACTGTAACAGTATTTTTTTCGACTCGAATTATTTAAACAAAAAAAAATTATTGGCAATAATCGAGGAAGAATAACAACACGCCATCCTTCTACAAGTCTCACCTTTTGCTTTTCCTGAAAACCTAAATTTTCTTTCAACTATTTACATAAGCTTTCCACTCGGTTTTTCATGATTGTTTAATGTTGAAAAATGTTGACATTCTTATTTTCAAATCTATAGGTTATTTAAAAAACTTTTATTTGGTAATACAGTATTTTTAATATAAAATATTGTGATAGGTGGAGGCATACAATATCACTTTCTGTTGACGAATGACGGTCATTTTGTTTTCAATGTTTCCAATTTAAAATTACACAAAGAAGGTAATCAACTATAGGTCATTTTTGAAAGCAGTAATAATAACTGGATATATGATATGAAACAACTTCTCCTGGAAATTCGTATTATCGGTGTATTCGGTGAAAACTTGACAATTGGATGTTTTTTATTTATTACTGTCTAAAAATTTACCATGGCATAACAATTATTCATTTCGAGTTATTTATTACTGCATGCTTTTTAAAAATGAACTGTAGCAACAATTCTTCTAAGACAGTATTAAAAAAAAATCTCTCGGTAGTCTAAGCAAGAAGTTTCCGTTCAACGATTTTCCATCTATCTTCATTCCAAAAATTATGATTGAGGGGTCATTTAAAATCCAAAAGTTATGAACAGATAGGTAAAAACAAAAATGGATTTTCGTTTTTGCAGGTATAGCTTGTCAACACTAGGAAGATACTTGAGAATTCTATCTCTCTCTCTCACACACACACATTCTCTTAACAAACGCGTATATAGAGGGCGCGACGATATCAAAATTTCGAACGGTATTCCTACATATGACAAGCCGTATTTCGAGAAATATTCCAAGTATCCAAAATATGAAAAAAGTCTTCAAACAGGAAGAACTTGTCCATTTTTTTGGGCGGAATTTCAAATTTTCCAAAACGCTTTGAAATGATATTCCACATCGAATAACATTTCATCGAAATTTTCTGTGACGGCAGATGGAACATAGTTGAAAATGATCTTGTTGATTAGACCACAATTGTTGTCATCACAGTTAGTTGATTTGTGATGACATGTTGAGTCTGATGTGATGGTGGATTGATTAAACAGAACTGCATTTGTATTCTACTTTGATATTAACTCCGATATTTTCTTTTTGATACCAATAAATTTTACAAATATCGAACCAAGACTGTAATAATATCTGATGCACAAAAGTCAATTGTACCAATTTTTACCCTTGTATACATATTTCTTACGGAGATGTATGGAATTTTGGTAATTTGCTTAGTGTCAATAAATGTTGATAAAAAACGATATGTTTCATTTAAAAAACGAGCATGAAATGATATAGTGCTACGTCCAAAATATACTGGAAACTGGTCAATGAAAAGTAAAATATATATTCATCAAAATTCATTGAATCAACTTCGAAATGACCCCTTCTGAGATAATATACTTGCGCCAACCCACAACTCAATCTTCAAAATGTTTTTAAACACATTTTTTGGAATTTACTTCAGTACTAGCTGCGACTTCTCTTTTGTCTCTGTCGATTGAAAAGAAAAAATACGGTGACTGTTCGATAGATTTGTTTAGTTTTTGGCCAGATCCTCCGATTAACTCACTATGTATGAACCTCTGAAGAGTAGGCATCCACTTGCCTCAGCGAAACGTCAGGAAGAAACTCCAAGAAACGACGGGCTTTAAACCGATATGATTGGAAGATTCCTCACGCACAGCCTATTCCCAAAAAGGGCAAAAAAATTCTTCCAAATAACTATAGATCAGTCGCTTTGCTATCGGTGATATCAAAATTCATGGAGAAAGCCGTAAACCACAATATACTTAAATATTTGGAAAGCTTCAACATCTTGAGCGATCATCATATGACTTTCGGGAACAAAGATGAACAGGCGACTTTCCATCGCATGTCAGCCATGTTTGGAATTACGCAATCGAGAAACATGGAGAGTCGAGAGCTGTTGCGCCTGATACTTCTGAAGCCTTTGGCCGGGTATGAAATGAGGGTTTGCTGACCAAACTTCGATGCTGTGTCTTGTCGGATCATTTTTGTGTATGTCTCTCCAGCTTCCTGAAAGAACATTCCCTGCAAGTGACCGTCGCTGGTGTTTTCCAGGAAACCATATTGTCTCCAACCTTCTTTTTATTGTATATCAACGACTTATTGGGAAAAAAGAATCCAGTATGTTGCTTTGCTGACGAAAGCACCCTTGTCTCGGCATTTCATTTGGATTCAAGGACATCGACTGCGGATGCACGTCTTCACATGCAGCAGGAGGTTGCATATCTTAAGGAGGAGAAATAACCAGGTTCGATTCAATGCCACGAAAACAGGCATCCCAAAAAGATCAATGTCTTCGAACTGGATATAATAATTCCGCTTTCTGCTTCGATGAGTTTGTTGGGGGTTAAAATGGACACCAATATGTCGTGCAACAATCATGTCGCTGGAATTGTAAAGGCTGCTTCTCAAAAGCTTGGAACACTTTTCCAAACCAGAAAAACACACCTCAGCAACTTTTGATGCTTTATGATGCTCATATCAGACCCTTGGAGTATTGTTCACATGTATGGAGGTCCGCTCCCAAGCATATCCTGAAGCTGCTGGATTTATCCAGAAAAAAGCCAAGTTTATCTTCCATAGATACTTTCACGATGATTTCACCAAGAGCGGTTCATACGTACTCAGAACATTTTGACATACGCGCGCTACTTATGTTGTTTACAGTAACTTGAGAGATTCATCTCGGCCCAAAAATGGAATTGGATCGTGAACATTTTGGTACGATTGTTTTATACAACTTTCGACGTGGATTAACTCAGCAACAGTGCATGGATGAACTCAATTCAATTTTTGGCGATGAAGCTCCATCAAGGACCAGTGTTTATCGATGGTATTGTGAATTCAATCGTGGTTGTAGTTCACTCCAAGGCTCATTTCGTGAAGGTCGTCCAAAATAAGTTGTTGTTTCGAAAACCATTGATACTGTGCGCGAACTGATATTGCAAGATCGTCATGTCACCTATCGTGAGATTGAGACAACCTTAGGCATTAGTGGGACCAGCATACATTCAATATTGCATAAACATTTGACTGTCAAAAAATTTGTTCGCGTTGGATCCCACACAATTTGTCAATCGCTCAAAAAAAGGTTCGTGTCGATTGGTCAAAGGAAATGCTCAAAAAATACGATCGCGGTGCTTCGAAACACGTCTATGAAATCGTGTCAGGTGATGAATTGTGGATTTACGCGTATGAGTCTGAAAGTAAACAGCAGTCGACTGTATGATGTTTCAAGATGAGCCAAATCCAACAAAAGTTGTTCGCGCACGAAGCACTTCCAAGCAAATGGTTGCGTGTTTTTCGGAAAAACGACATGTCACAACCGTACCGCTAGAGTGGTACACAACCATTTGTTTGCCAGTTGTCTTCCGAAAAATCAGGAAAACCAAGATGGGTCACTCTTCACAACGACAATGCGAGCTCTCACACATCGATCGGCTCAAAACAACTGCATTTTTGAGCACCCAAAACATCGATTTGATGAGTCCTCCGCCGTATAGTCCTGACTTGGCACCGAATGACTTCTTTTTACTCCCGCATGTAAAGAACAAACTGAGAGGTCAACGTTTTTCGACACCTAAAGAAGCGGTTGCTGTATTCAGAATGCATGTTTTGGAGATACCTCAATCAAGAGTAAGAGTGGCAAAAATGTTTCGACAACTGGTTCAAACGCATGCATAAGTGTATAGATATTTATGGGGAATACCCACAACAGGAAGTGGGAAAAGTTGGTGAGGAAATAATGCCCAAATGCAGAACGAGAACAGGACAACCATGAAGCCACCAACGTCATCAACATGAGTTCCCGCCCGCTCACGAACGTAGAGGAATCTTTGTTGAGGAAAGGTCTAAACTTCGCCATTGCACCAAC
>WOGP01006379.1:0-12419 GCA_015342065.1 Leptinotarsa undecemlineata | reverse complement strand
CAGAAGTTGAGAAACTTGTGCGAGCTAAGGACTAACGAGGTCTTACCTTTTAACGTGTGATTCCTAACATATATATATATATATATTTAATTTTTCCGATAAGAAAATCATTTTCATGTATGATATCAATTGATTTCCACCTAGCAGGATTACGACAGGTGGCCAACAATACCATTTATATTATGAGATTTTCATTCGTGTTATCTTCTGGTGTTTACTTTTTGATCATTATCTAGAATGATTAAAGTTCTGAATCATTATGATCTGGAATGAAGTCTGTACTCAATATCGATGTTGCTAGATGAAAAATCCTGAATTAACTGCTACTGCGGGAAACACATCTTTCGCACAGGCTCCGCTCTTGGAGCGCCTTAACGATTTTTCTGTAGTGCTTGCGTTTTGCCCTCAAAACATCATACATCATTATCTGGATGGAGAACTTTCATAACTTCATTAACTTGGAAAAATACGAGCGTTCCATATGTTTTGTTGAAAGTAATACAAATTATGAAATTATGAAACAACCGATGCCTAATAATGATCATATTCAAAGCCAGAACCATAGTGAATAATGACTGCATGAAGATTATAATAGTGGTTTGCTATAATGAAATGTTCGTCTATTTCGAACCTTCGTAAGAGTTTGGTACTTCCGTCAGAGGTTGAGTCATCTTTGAAGATCATCAGTGTTATTATTAGATTGACTGGTGCCTCAGCTATACTTGTTGTATTGTAATAGTCAGATGAAAGAAATAAAGTTCAATTTGGCTTTTTGGAAGTACGTTAACTCTTCCACATCATCTGTATCTGTAGAGTAGGGAGGGTGAGTATAAGCCCACCCACTTAGGCCACATGTGACTCATTGTACACCCTCACAAGGAGTTGTCCATCCTGTCCTTTCCAGGAAGGTGGACAGGTCGCTGGGAGACATCTCCTTTATATCAGCAGGTGTAGGCCAAGACTAGCCGAACACACACTCTCTTATTAACGATAATTTCGGGCACTCGCACAAAACGTGCCTGACAGTCTCATCTTCCTGTTCACACATCCTGCATAGAGGTGTGTCCACTAGCCTGATATTATGGAGGTGTTTCCTTAGTTGACAGTGGCCAGTCAGAAATCCTACTGTAAGGCGTAAATTTTTCCTGGTCATCGCCAGATATTTCTTTGGCGTCAGCTTCCCAGGGTCGCCCAAGGTGATCCTGGCAAGATTACATCCTTTGATTCCATCCCATCTCGTCAAGGATTGAGCATGGGTGTAACATTTGATTAATTCCGCAATGTTGAAGTCATCAGGCCGTGGGTGCCACTGGTTCCTAAAATTTTTAGTCCAGCCGCTTCCTTGGCTAAAGAGTCGGTAATGCGATTACCTTTTCTCCTGTCGTGCCCTTTTAACCCACCTCAGGATAATGTTATCTACCGAGGCTAGTCTTCACATCATAATCTGTGAAATATTTCCACCCAATGGAAACAATTTTCACTTTGTTTTCCTTTTTCTTTTGTTGAATGGTACACTATGCAATGAAAAACGAATCATCTCAGACTAGTCATCGATTCCAGACAGTTTCTGTCATTCACAACTCAGTACGATTTTCACTCGCAATTAAAGGTAAATCTCCCTCTTTCGTGGAGAATTCGAATTACTTGGCGGAGAAAGCTATCTAAAAGGATGATCTGGCAAACATGTATTCACTAGAATATTGTATCTGGAATTGCAATTTAAAGGTGAGGGGCTATTTTCACACGGTGTACTGTAAATTGTAGATCAAAATAATTATATACATGGAATGCTTCGAAATGGTAGTCATTGAAAAATTTCAGAATTTGTTTAGATATGTTGATGATTCTTTCATTTTATGGAACCATGGATATACAGTACTGAACACCTCAATATTATGAGACAGCATATAATTCACGTTGAAGAAGTAACTCCAAAATTAATTGATTGTTGTTCCTGGCTATGCCAGTGAGAAGAACCGACAAGTGAGGAAAGACGTATCTGTCTACTCATATAGGATATTATTAGAATTATCAATTCAACCGGTATCAATGTACTTAGAGAGGAATCAATTAGACCTCAATTAATCATTAATTTCAATCTCTTCAACACCTAATAACGTCTCCATCAACAACGGTGTCGCATCAAGACGCGTCTTACAACTGGTACAATTCTGGTTGAGAGGATAAAAAGAATTGGATCTAACTACAGCATTAGAGTTTGGTTCATATAGAGGTACACGGTCCGTAACAACCTCAAAATAAGATATCAATTGATGGCGCATTTCAATTTCTGCAACACCAAATAACATCTCCACCAAGAACTGTGTCGCCTGTTGGAGAAGATGAAAAGAATTGGATCTAAGTACAATCCGTAACTGCCTCACAAAAATAACCCACCAAACGTCAAAAAACGAGTTCAAAAAATTGTGTTTACCGGATATCATACGATTGGGCCAACTTCCCGTGAAAAATTCTCTGACAATTCCGAAAACAAGAAGGAGGCTCTATTGTATCATCTGAAAGACGAAACACTGTTAAAAAAAAACTGCTTACATATTGAAAGGGTCTGGCCAGCATGGACTTTCGAAACGTGTAGAAACATTAATTTACATTTGAATTGAAGGGGTTATATTTTTAGGAGTGATTATTTTTGGAAGATTCCGTTATCATTGGAGCAGTAGAAAGCCAAAAACTTTCTTTCCCATTAATTTCCAGTTTTGAGCTTTATTCTTGTCGAAGTGGAAGTACTACTAGCTGAAAAATCTTTATTGACTATTGAAAGACCCCCGAAAGGAGATAGAACTATCTTATAGGAATATATGCTTCATATTTTTCCGAGTACATACTTTCTTTGGATTAAACAATTATTTAAAATATGTATTGGTGTCAGTCTGGACTCTCACATTCGATGGATTGAAAATCTTATCTTTTGCTGCTTGGGAATCGTGTGATTTAGCAATTTCTTCTAAGTCCCCGGAAAACACTGCAGAGTAGATTCGATTCATTAAGAAAAAGGATCTATTGTGTTTCCCTAGTGTTCGATCAAAAGTTCCGTTTCGGTCGAGTTTCAGCAAAAAACGGGTTTCGGTGGCGAAACTGCTGAAACTACGACCAAAATCGAAACTGCATTCAAAAGTTATGTTCGGCGCGTTGAATTTCATACAAGCTACGAAGACATTTTGCCGCGTCCACGTGCCTAATCATGTCGTAACTTACTTTGTGATTTACTTTGTTTATTAAATAAATAATAGGTACCTATTGTGATATTACGTAACAACAAGTAATTTTATGTATAGTATATTTTTGAAAAATCAATAATAATATTCAAAAAAAGAACCTACACCTACTCAAATAAACACCTCACCTATTTTAAGTATTTTTGAGGTGCAATTGATATTTTTTCTTAAATAAGGGGCTGTTATGTTGATTATCAATAAGTAATAATGTCGAAGACTGCATAACGTTGTGATTTAAAGATAAAAAAGTAAAGACAGACTGATAATAATGTTTTCTTTATTTTTCCCACAAAACGTAATCCTTGTAAGGAACCGTTGCCGAAATTCGATTTCGGCAACGGTCCTTACAACCGAAACTTCCTTCCTTCCTTCGGTCGGACACTAGTTTTCCCCCATTTTTTTCATGACTGTCATAACAATAACCTTATTACGTATCACTTGCTGGATGTTTGTTTGAAAAAGGTAAATAATGTTTTTTTGTCAAATGTTAAAATAGTTGAAAATACTAAAAATTGCTGGAGTGAAATATTAGAAGGAGTTAGTTAAAACATATATAATGACAAAAGTAGAAAAGAAAAATGAACACAAATGTCTTCGGACATTTGTGTTCATTAACACATTCAATGAGACTATTTATACTACCTTCCCTCCATCTCTTCTTGGTTTTCAGGTCCGTGGTCCCTAAACTGTTTTTCCGTTTAATTAGAGGTTTCCATATGTTGCCTCTCCCACAATAGCAGGGCTGAATGAGTCGATGGTCAACAGTACGAAATTTCTTTTAAACAAGAGGGCCTTCTCATAGATGATCTCAGCTTCGGCATGCATGATTTCACGTTAATGAATCCAAACATGCTGCGCAAATCCCGATTTGTAAGTTTCTCGTCGCTGTTTATTTTTCTTGTCGTCATCAATACTATCTCTCAATGGCCTCTCTGTTTCACCAATGTAGGATTTGCCGCACTCACTTCTGGTTAGGCTACTACTGATGGTATTATTGAATTGTATTTGGACCCAATTCTTATCATCCTCTCCGACAATTCTCTGACGTAAGGAAGGGATAACACTGGATATGGTGGTCTTTCTTACTTGCATATATACATCTGGTGGCTCTGCTGGTGGAACAAACGAATATACTTTAGAACCATTCTTTGTTGCACACCACTGTGCATGGCCAAGTGTTGACACTTCTACAGTAAACATCTATACTACAAACCGGCGGTTTTTAGTGTTATTTGTGAAAGGGAATAGTTGAATGTTTTAATAGATTTTTCAGCTATACTTTCACGGCTTAGACCCTGTAGCGATCCCAATTAGCGATAACGAATACGAATTACCAATTTTATGCCTCGTCTGCGTGAAATGGCGCTGTTCTGGTTAATTTAAATTCAAATTCGCTAACGTCGGCCCAAGACTGCACATGATTACACCGAATTATCTAAATATCTGTATTTCATACGGCCCAGTTTCTAGAGTTGTTTTGCCAAATTAATAGCTTTCGTTGGGGTTTCACCCCTCCGGTTGATAAGTAACTGATTAATTTCAGTTTTACAAGTTAGATCAAAGTTGAATCATATCCATTCTCTGTTGAGACAATGATGTAAGGATTCGTGTTAGAATGTAGTTTCACTCGAAAATATGTTTAATTATAATAAAGGAAATTGTAGGTTTGGTGGTACTGAAATCTGTATTCGTCCAGTGGAAATTCATGTAAATATACAGAAACAAGCTACTCGTATGAACCAGGTCTAACTTAAAGAAACGAGGGAAACCGTCTTAGAAACATTGGCCTACTTTGGTGAGCCCACCAAAATAGAAATACTTTTTAGTTCAGTTCCTCAAAATTTTCGGACATTTTTGAGTTTTTAATATCTCAAAAAGAAGTGGTTCTAGCAAAAAACAGTCCTTATACAAAGTTATATAGCAATAAATTCCCTACTAATTTCATATATAATTTTTTCTTCTACAACAAACAGGTAACGAGCTACAACATCTCAAAGATGGATCATTTTTCTCAAAATGGTAAAAAAGCCAAATAGCGCCTCCTTATATGTGTGTTATTGCGACCCATGCATTCATTGATTGTATTTTCGAATTATATTCGACGGTCCTGGTTCCTAGCGAACATGTGCCATGTGCCTTGTAGACCTCATCCATAGTTGATGAGGTGAATGTATCTTCCTCTTCCTCACCATATGTGTCCAGGTCGGAGGAGTACTACAGTAGGACATTGTCGCAGTCGGTGCCTCTGACATCCACTTGTGTCCGAGACACTTTCAAGTAGGCTTTTGGGTGCTGGGCCCTTCGTTGCATGCTGTGGAATCAGGCGTGTAGACTGGTCCACCCATAATGTTTGGGGTTCAAGTGTGTGGCAGCTAGCCAATTTTGAATTTGGTTAAACGATCTTGGTGACTGTAGCGCAGCAGCATCAGAAGTGGGTTACAACCGAGCAAGATTAACTTTACCTGCAGACATGGACTTTTTTAAAAGATTTTATCGCATGTCGTCCAAGGTTTCGAGTCCACTCAATGTCCCCTGTTGGTATAATGTTTGATTACAAGCTCTCCAGCTTCAATAATCCCTCCATTTGTGCTCTGCTCATCCAAGAAAACATCCAACGCATACTTCATTTCTCCGGAAGATTTTTCCAGAATACTGCACAGCTTCACTTTTCCATGGCCAAATATGGCAGATGTAGCGTCACACCTGGTGATTGCATGGCTGATGAGGATGTATTGTGGATTGAATTTGTATAATGCTGTTGAGTAGCATACATCATTTGCACCACCTCTCCCAGGCTTCAGGAAGAATAAATTCTTGAACTGCTGCCCAAGCCCTGTCAGGAGCACAAGGAGATCAACATCCTCCCCAACCAGCACCACAGCCTCACATTTCTGGGCCTTGGCTATGGCGGCCATGAGTCCATTAGCATCCTCATGTGCCTGATTGACTTGAATTCCACAATCCTCGAACTCTGGTTTGAGTATATATGTATGAGTATATGCCTACTCATTCCTCGTCAGTTATCAATTTGGATGGTGGAGAGGGGGGTTTGGTGATGGGGGGGCTGGAGAATCTTATCGGACCAAAATATAATTCGAAAATAAAGCCAAAGAATGCATGAGTCGCAATAACACACACAAAAGAAGGCGCTATTTGGCTTTTTTACCGTTTTGAGAAAAATGGTCCATCTTTGAGATGCTGTGGCTCGCTCCCTATTGGTCGGAGAAGAAAAAATAACATATGAAATTTGTAGGGAATTTATTGCTCTGCAACTTTCTTTAGGGAATGCTTTCCGCTAGAACTACTGCTTTTCGAGATATTGCGAGAAAATCGAAAAATGTTCCAAAATTTCGAGGTTTTTCGGCTACCAAAAGTTGTGCCGAGCCCAGATTTAGTGAAATTTTTTATATTTTACTCTTTACATCCATTAAAACTAATTAAAAAAATTAAATCGTCTACACCACCTTTTGTAAGGTGAACCCCTTTTTTGGTCTCTGAGAACTGGACTATTTACATATTTCATAGAACAAATAATATTTCACGGTCATTATGGGGAATGCAAGTAGAAAACCTAGGTTGCAGGAAAGAGGAAAAAATCAATAATAGCATAGACATAGTGATGAAAGAATAAAAAGAAAATAGTGTGATTGTTCATTACGGAAAAATTATTTAAAGTTGATCGGAGGTACGAAGGATGAAATGGGGTGAATTTTAGAGGTGGAAAATTGTTTTTCATGATTTTCACTCAAACTGAACCTCCTATTGTTCGTGAAAACTCATGGATTGATATATATTTTACGCATTCTTTGAATTTAATTTCACAAGTGGGCGGTCCCAAGCTTTCTGGAATTCTTAGTCCCCAGTTTTACTTTCTCCTCAAAAATAAAATCTGGTTAAGTTGAAAAAGTCCCTAGAAGGATTGTATCCATTAAATTGTTCACACTGCACACTGATAGTGAAAATGCTGGAAAAGTTAAAGATGAAGGTAAGCGTTTGATTATTACTATATTTCTATAACCAAGCATCTCAATTAATTTAAAATTGAAATCTTATTCTATCCAACGGCAAGTAATGAAGATAGATTAATATGTTTTTTCTTTAAATCTTATCGTTTGAAAAAAGCGATATTAGCAGTATTGAAGTGATACAAAGTGTACTTTGTGTCACTATTAGTGAATAAATTAAATTGAACATTGAAATAACTACGCCATTCAACTTCGTCGATATCAGTGTGAGCCCAACGTAGCTTACATAATTGAAATTATGCAGGATAACGAATCGTGTCTTACCATTGGCTGAAAATAATACGTACCAAATTATCGCTCGTAAAATTGCGGAACTGTTTCATTTCAGCCTGTATTACTGCTGACACTGGATCGCATGTTGTAAAATTCAGCTGGAAATCTCGTCCTTTTCCGTCGTAGCGAATACCCCGAAAATGACCCTTTGTTCTGGGAAAGTCATTGCCGATTTATTGGAAGAGATTGTCGCTCTACCCAATTGCGACGAGGTCTGGAACTACTGAAGAGATTCTCCTCTGATGCATGCGATGAACCTAAGCGTGCCTACATAAAATCCTGCTGAAGAGTTGTGGATCGTTTGACGCCGAGGTTCTGCACAGGAAAATGTTTTGTAAATACGGGATGTAACAAAAATTCAGTACGAATAACGTTGAAATAAATTATGCAAAGTTGAATTATTTTCAGTAACATTGCAAAACACGCGTTTTTGATTTGAAATTGTATGAACTGTTTTTTGCCATCTTAAACGCGTAGGCTTTGCTTGGTTTCTATATCAGGAAAAATGAATGCGTTGTTGATATCTGTTGAGAACTGTCAGATGTTTATGAACATATCAAAGATATGAGGACTGATTTGTTATTTAGTTATGAAAATTCAAATAGAAATTCCCTTTCAGCAAGGAGTATGTATGTTGAGCTATACCCTAATCGTCGTATTCCGAACATCCAAATGTTTAGACGATTAGAAAGAAATCTGAGGGACTATGGTGCATTTGACAGAAAGATAACAAGATAATTTGTGATTACTGAAAGTGTGAGAAATGAAATGAATGTTATGGGGAAGCAAATATTACCACATAACAATTTACACAGTGAAAACATCAAACATCTTTTTTTTTTAATTTGGGATTGTCCAGTTACAAAAATTATGCTAATCAAGATTGTTCTTTACGAGAAATTGCTCAAGAAATGGGAATTTCTGTAAAATCCACTAAAGAACAAATATATATGCTACAGGATACGCAAACTTTATCACCTCAATGAAAGGGATTACGGAAGGAGAGTACGATTTTCGAAATGGTTAAGACGTAGAAATGTTATGTACGGACGAATGAAAAATCACTAACAATGTGGGTTTAACAGAAATACCCATTATAGGTGGAATAATACAAATAAATATTTACATTGGGAAACCAATTTCCAAGAAATTGTGGGAACAAATATCCTTGGCTCTTTCCTTTACGATGATCATTTAAATAGTCAAATGTAATGTAAATGTAATGCAGCAATAGTAAGGAAATATTTAGATGCAATATTCCCAAGAAACTGGATTGGAAACAATTAATCAATTAACTGGCCAGCTCGATCCCCAGATCTTACTCTTTTAGATTTTTTTGTCTGGGAATACATAAAGGATAAAGTGTTTTCAACACCAAGTGCAGATATCGACTATCTCAAACAAAAAATAAGAGATGCATGTATTAGTATTACACCTATTATGCCAGAAAATTGATACAGAAATTGTCTGGACTGACAACTTATGTGCATTCAACAAAGAGGTTGTCAATTCGAGCATTTAATGTAGATTGACATGTACCTTTGATTTTCCGTATTTTCCGTATTCCTAAAAGTTCATGAGAAAAAAAATATTTTTCTGTTTGATTGTTTTCACTAATGGTGATGGCCATTTCAAATGAAAAGCCATAAAAATATTAAATGAGATATATCCTTGAATTGTGAATTTACCGCTTTATCAATATCTGTGATGAAAAATACAGGTCCGTATTGAAAAAAAAGTTGATAGTGGCCATGTTGACACGAAACGATTTATCTAATATTCATCATTACATTGTCAGAGTACACTTCGAATACAATAAAATTTTTGTTTTCCATTTTTTTATATTCTCCGAAATAACAATTTCATTCGAAAAAAACGAAAAACAGCATTTTTGGTTTTTCCCGGATAACTCGAAAATGGCGAGAGTCCCGTAAATTTTCTGCGACCATTGTATTGTTCCCGATGACAGTTACCGTTTTTCCCATTTAATCGCATTCGTATCTGTTACGGTTTAGACTATAGCAATGTTACCACATGATAAAAGAAACGGACTCTATAGTGCTCGCTGTTGATAGACCCTATATTTTGACAAGATCTAAACATTTGTACAGATAGTAAATAAGGATAATGATCACTCTGTAAGAAAAATATTGAACCAGTCGAAATTGTGAGATAGATATTAACTAACTAGCACATTGAAATATTTTTAATATAAAATAGATGTATAATACAGGGTGTCAATTTGAAAACTTCTTAGCCTTAATATCTTCCTTCCAGTAAATAATGTGAGGAATCGTAAAAACAGGTCAATTTTATAGTCAAAGGGGACACTTTCAAGGAATATTTGTACCGCCGAATATGGCTAGGGTGCACATCATTTAAGTGGGAGTAATTTACAAAGAGGTCATATATGGCTGTCCTCTTGACAGTTTATGAAACTACCAAACGTGTTGCGCTTGTTGAGTGGAAATGTCACAATAAAGTGTTCCTTGAACTTATAGATTTTTATCAAGTATCTGCCAATACCATCACATATGAAGTCTTAAACCCATTTCGATTTTTTGAAATTCAAGAATTTAAAAAATCTTCTTTTTTTGTTCAAATATGGAAGAATAATAAAAAAACCTACGCCGTACTCCGTCGAGCTAGGCATTTTAAGAGGTAGTTGACACTTAATGCGGTTTTGATGACCATTGAAGGTCATCTAAAGCAGTACGACGTTTTCAAATTGTCATTATATTCCTAACACGGAATCACACACGTCGAATCAGCTTTTTAATTTTCCGGAATTTTTCTTTGCGAGTCCTCTTTTTTCGAAATGAATCAATATAATGAGTATAATAATGTGCGTTTAATGTCGGGTAAACATTTTGTAAACATTTTTTTATTTGAGTTACATTATGTTTGGAAAACTTCAATAAATGACAAAGAAAGTGAGAAATAACAAAATTTATTTGAGAAATTAAAAATTATATTTTATTATATTCAATAGTGAAATTAGACGAGATGACTGAAACTAATGTGCGAATGAAAGTGACAGAATATTCTCGAATTTTCTAACGAACGGGTTTTTACATAACGTTCGTATAATAGGTAATAATAATATTTATTTTCCATCAGACACATGTATTGGAGTCGTCAAAGTACACATAAAGCCATGACACAAAATTCACAGTGTGAGCAACACCGTTGTTATTGAAACAACAAAATTAAAATAAAATGAAATACTTACATATTACAAATCGTAAAATTCTTGCAAATTATAAAAACATTTCTCAATCAAATAATTCTTCAGCAGGTTACGGAATTTATTGAGGTTTGTTATATTTTAAATGCCTAGGGAGCTTGTGAAAATAGTAAGACCTACCACAGATGGACGATTTAGTCTTGTTTTATATTGACGGAACATGAAGATCATGTTTTTGTCTATTGTTGACATTATGAATACTTCCATTTGAAGGAAATCTATTCTTGTTTTTAATAACATAGATTGCCAGTTCAAAAATGTACATACGAGATAGGGTTAAAATTCAAAATTTTTGAAATATATCCCTACAAGAAAATGTACTAGGAACTCCTGCTACTCTACGAATATTTCTTTTCTGCCAATAAACACATCTGTAGCTAGTGTAGAGTTACCCCATATACATATTCCATATCTCAACCTTGACACAACTGTTTTGTATACGTATTTCGAATCACATTGATTAATTTAAAAATATATAAAATTGAATGTTGTTATGTGTAAAATCTCCTGGTTTCTCACAAATGAAACACATTTTCTTCTCTGATTTTCAAAATAGTTATATATAACGTTCGTATTTTGTATCGTATTTTTAATTAGAATATTTTTCTCTAGTTCCATTATTTTTCAACTCATAAAATATCAAAATAGTGTAATAATGCCACACAGTAATTTTTGAGTAAACAAAGGTCACTCTGCAGAGAAAAATTCAATTTTCTGTTTCAGATATCTGCACCGCCCTAAATGTACGACATAGTAATAAATGTCACTATTTAATAAGATAGCGTAAGATTTATGAGTAATTCAACATCTTTATATAAATCTAGGGTAGCGAGTTGATGTCACGTTTAGCGTTACGTTTAGCAAGACGTATGAACCAATTAATTTATACAGTACGACGCAATGAATGCCTCTTTTTGATATAAAAAATTAATCATATATAACTCGTACAAGAATTCAATTCATCTCCTTTGTTCTCTTCCGAAAATTTATCCTATTTTCTGTTTAATTTTTTGTACGGCATTTGGTTGGGAAAAATTCTAGTCATAATTAGTATCTAAATTTATAAAACTCGTACAAGACTTTTTGGTAAAATTCCACCCACATAGTTTAGTTTCTAATAGATATATCATATGACTTCCTAAAAATTTTGCATGGACTTCAATTATTTCAAAAAGTACTCAATACATTCATGAAGATAAAAGCCGTCGACTTCAAGATTTGTTAAGCTCTAGAATGAGATATCACCTGACAAGAAATGAAAATATAATATAAATTGATTTGAAATCTCTGAAAAAATAAAAAGATTAAACGAAAAAACGATTTTACTAAAAACAAAAAACTGAAATTACAAGGAATTAACATACAAGCTACAAACAAAAAATTGAAATATTGATAAAAACTGAAAAATAAAAATATTATTAACTGAAATGAAAAATAAAGATTAAAAGATTCTAAACCAAGTTACGTCACGATGTTTCGATTGTTAGTATCCACAATCGTCTTCGGGTGATAACTGGACTTCTTCCTCAGAGATCTGACTATTTATAGGTCATTCCGGTGCTTTCACCTTTCACCTATCCCCTCTTTCCGCTTCATTGGTTTTGGCGGGAGATGACCGTTTGGCGGAAATCAGTCGTT